>NIVC01001442.1:62042-186322 GCA_002269645.1 Macrostomum lignano | reverse complement strand
GTCTATACCAATCTATCCTATGTATCAGTCTATCCTATCCACCAGTCTATACCATCTAGGGTAGACAGTAAGGAAGACTGGTCTACCAGCCTATCTACCAGTCCATTCTATCTACCAGTCCATTCTATCTACCAGTCTATCCTATCTACCAGTCTATCCTATCTACCAGTCTATCCTATCTACCAGTCTATCCTATCTACCAGTCTATCCTATCCACCAGTCTATCCTATCCACCAGTCTATACTATCTAGGGTAGACAGTAAGGAAGACTGGTCTACCAGCCTATCTACCAGTCCATTCTATCTACCAGTCTATCCTATCTACCAGTCCAGCTACCTGTCTGCTTGTCAACAGTATCCATAATATCCATAATAACCCTGCATGCATTAAAAAAGCACAGAAACAAAATCAAAGCATAAGATTCAGACAAAAGACACAAAATATGAATATGACTTTATATAATATTAGAAAGATTAGCTAGCCGACAACAGGCAGAAGGAAGATAATTAGTTTTTTTTCAATTTCTGTAAACGCGTTTACAAAGTCCAGCGCGAAAGGCGAATCTCAGAGACAACAGTCAAGACAGACACAGATTGACAGACACTGACAGAAAGCAAGTGCCTGCTGGCATGAAGATAGACACTAATTGGCATCAGGCGGCAGGTGAGGAATCAAACTAGTTTTGTGATCAATACTATCATCAATCAAGAGACAGAAAAATATTTTCCAGATTCGGATAGAGCGAAATTCAACAGAAAACAATCAATAAGATAATCAATTATAGGAAACACCAGGCTAAAATACCGCAACCGCGTGTCACTACTAATACGCAGACCTTATCAGTAGTATAGAATGCTGGGACAGACTAACTTTAACAAATCGTTGACCACAATACGGTAGGCAAATGGATTGAATCGATGGCTCATTGCGCTCACAATTCGAGTTGAAGAAATGCAAAAAGCAGAGCGGAACAGAGAGAGGGGGAGAGACAAGAAAATCGATCACTGTTGAAATCCATGCATCTCTTTGGTCAACTGAAATGGCTTGCTGACGCTGAGGTTTTATTCATTTAGAAACCGCTCAGCTCCTCTTCCTCTTTGGACAGAACTGCTTTCGGCTGCTGCTGCTGCTGTTGCTGCTCAGAAGCAATTGCTCGCTTGCCCGACTTTGTCTTGACCGACTTTTCTGGTTTGACTTTCGATTTTGACTTTGACTTCGGCCTGACCGGAGGCTCGGGCTGTTCCGGCTCCACCGGCTGCTGCTGCTGTTGCTGCTTTGTCTTCTCTTTCGCTTCTTCTTGGTCTGCTGCTTTTGCTCCTCAGCTGACGGCTCGGGCAGAACCTGAGACTCTGCCGGCTCGTCTTCGTACCTGGTAGTGTGAGCCAATGTTGAACTTATCAAGACAAGAGAGTCTTCTGTCAATAGACGATCAGCACACAGACCGTAATAGGCCTTGGGGAGCGATGACCTACAAAGTGACCCTTCTGGAGAGAGATGATGCACACTGTGACCATTCTGGGACAGCAATGACCCACACTATGACCATTCTGAGAACAGCGATGACCCTTACAGTGACCATTTGGGACAGCAATGACCCATGCAATGACCATTCTGAGGACAGCGATGACCCACACTATGACCATTCTGAGACAGCGATGACCCTTACAGTGACCATTCTGGGACAGCAATGACCCACACTATGACCATTCTGAGAACAGCGATGACCCTTACAGTGACCATTTTGGGACAGCAATGACCCATGCAATGACTATTCTGAGGACAGCGATGACCCACACTATGACCATTCTGAGAACAGCGATGACCCTTACAGTGACCATACTGGGGACAGCAATGACCCATACAATGACCATTCTGAGGACAGCGATGACCCACACTTTGACCATTCTGAGAACAGCGATGACCCTTACAGTGACCATACTGGGGACAGAAATAACCCACACAATGACCATTCTGAGAACGGCGATGACCAACGACCCATACAATGACCCTTTTTGTGACAGCAATGACACAAAATTATCATTTTTTAAACTCAAAATGAACCTTTTTAGGGAGAGGTGATGACTCATAGTCCCCCTAGTGGGTGGGCAGAGATGACCCAAAGCGATCATACAATATGACCCTCCTGAGGACAACAATGTCCCACACAAAGTTAACTAACTAGAGCACAAACAGAAGGCGATGATGACACAAAAATGGCTCAATATTGACCACAACACGCAAAAGCTTTCTGTCAGCAATTGTTCCTATCTAAATATATCGTTTCCAAACTTACTTGGCCAAGAGAGGTCCCCAGTCAATCACCGGAGCAGGGCAGGCGGCACTGCGACCGTCTCTACCTGCTCAGCATCCTCAGCTTCATCACCATCGCCATCAACAGCATCGGCATCAGCAGCAAAAGCAGCCACTGCAGAATCATCCAGTTCAGCAACATCGTCAAAGCGGGTCGACACGACAGCTCCGGGTAAAGCGTCATCGCTGTCGACATCGTCGGCGACATCGACATCCGCATTCGCGACGCCGTCGATCGCATCGACGCCGACCTCGGCAGCGTCAGCAGCAGTCGGGCTGCGCTGACTGGAGGACTGGCTGCTCCTTTCATCATCCGCTCCAGCCGGCTCGGGTCGGCTCGGCGACAGCGGCGGCGGCGTCGGCGAAGACGGCAGCTTTGGCTGATGATGAGGCGGAGGCTGAGGCTGCTGAGATTGCGGCGAAGGCGGCTGCGGAGGCTGGGGTAGCTGAGCGCGACGCAGCTCCATCAGGTACTGCTCGGCGCCGGGAATCAGACGGGGGCGGCGCGGATAATCGACCGACAACAGCGGGAGGTGACTGTGACGGCAGCGGACTGAGCGGAGACGGGGTCTTAGCGCGCGGCGTCGGTGACCGAAGTCTGTTGTTGGCTGGGTCAAGTTGGAGATAGAGTAGAGTAGAGGATATTTAATTTAATATTGCCCTCCTGCACTTTATAGCATCGCTAATTTTATTGGAAGCCGTCTGATTTCGCTCAATGATTTATGAAGCAGATCGATACCGACTACTGTACACGCGAAAACACGCCTACACTCAACTATATAATAGAAATGCAGCACCTTCTTCTCTCAGGTCAGGATGGCCGAGCGGTCTAAGGCGCTGCGTTCAGGTCGCAGTCCTCTTCTGAGGGCGTGGGTTCGAATCCCACTTCTGACAAAAACTTTTTGCGATTTTATTTTTTTAATCAAAAATGAAAAAATTCTACAAACTAAGTATTTTAGATTTTGTTTTGATTTTCTCTTTAAAAATGTTGAACAACAGCTCATTAAAAACTCATTATAAATTTAACAATAGAAAACTCATACCTAGCAAAATTTTGTAGGCGTGAAAAGTGTTTTCGATACATATCGGCCAAGGTTTTACAAGCCGCAAATGCATGCCGTATGCCTTTTGAAATATTAAATATATAAAGTAGATGCTTCAGAAATTTTCAAACAACAATTTTAAATTAAACATGAATTAAAAAATGCATTTGCATTTATATTGCAACTTTATATTGAAATTTTAAAACAAATACTCGGTACCCATAGGCCATAGCCCAGCTAGATACAAAAAAATCAATTCTTAATAAAATTGATGTTACTTACCTGGAATCGGAAATTCTCGATGCGTCTTCTTTCTTTTTTGAACGTGTGTGATCCATCCTGCAATTAAACAAAACAAATAGAACGGTTATTAACAGCGTGTTTTTCTTGTTATATCAGATAGCGATTATAATGTCCGTTACGTGCTACTAACAATAAATTAAACAAATACAGTTGTAAGCCTGTCGTTTTGGTTTAGCTTTCTAATAGCAAAATACACTTATTTAAACTAACCAAAACCCACCCCTGTTAAATCAATTCGCCTTCCAAACCTCCTCAGACTCCATTCTAGACACTCCAATCCGCCCAGACTCCATCCTAGACATTCCAATCCCCAGACTCCATCCTAGACACTTCAATCCCCCCAGACTCCATCCTAGACACTCCAATCCCCCAGACTCCATCCTAGACACTCCAATCCCCCAGACTCCATCCTAGACACTCCAATCCCCCAGACTCCATCCTAGACACTCCAATCCGCTCCAGACTCCATCCTAGACACTCCAATCCGCTCCAGACTCCATCCTAGACACTCCAATCCCCCAGACTCCATCCTAGACACTCCAATCCCCCAGACTCCATCCTAGACACTCCAATCCCCCAGACTCCATCCTAGACACTCCAATCCCCCAGACTCCATCCTAGACACTCCAATCCCCAGACTCCATCCTAGACACTCCAATCCCCCAGACTCCATCCTAGACACTCCAATCCCCCAGACTCCATTCTAGACACTCCAATCCGCCCAGACTCCATCCTAGACATTCCAATCCCCAGACTCCATCCTAGACACTTCAATCCCCCCAGACTCCATCCTAGACACTCCAATCCCCCAGACTCCATCCTAGACACTCCAATCCCCCAGACTCCATCCTAGACACTCCAATCCGCTCCAGACTCCATCCTAGACACTCCAATCCCCCAGACTCCATCCTAGACACTCCAATCCCCCAGACTCCATCCTAGACACTCCAATCCGCTCCAGACTCCATCCTAGACACTCCAATCCCCCAGACTCCATCCTAGACACTCCAATCCCCCAGATTCCATCCTAGACACTCCAATCCCCAGACTCCATCCTAGACACTCCAATCCGCTCCAGACTCCATCCTAGACACTCCAATCCCCCAGACTCCACCGTCCAACCCAGCAAAGATATGCCAGAAAACGCACCCATCATTGGCCTGGCGACTCTCCTCCTCTTCGAGCTGCAGCTCCAGCACAGCGGTAGTCCTGTCCTCGGTGTTGGCTTCTAGCCGCTGCAATAGTCGCTGTCGCTGAGCGCAGAGGTAGGGCAGGCAGAGGAACCGGTGCACATACTTCAGCCCGTAGCCATTTCGCATGGAGGACTCGGCGTAGCGGGTGATCTCGAGCCGCCGGCCGCTCTCCCGGATGGCCATGCGGGCCTGGTCGGCGGTGACGCTCCGGTGGTGCCCCATGTCTCGGTGATTGGCCAGAACCAGCACCGGCAGGTCCGGCGGCGCCCTGGCCAGCTCCCGCTCTACGTAGGCCATCGTCCAGGCCTTCGTCATGTCCAGCATCAGCACCACGCCGTGGCAGCCAGCGTAGGCTGCGGCCGCTGCCGCTTCGTCGCTGCCGGCTGAGCCGCCGCTGACAGCAGCTGTGGGGATTCAAGGATATGGACTGAACATCCCGGCATAACAGACAGCTCTTAACAGGACAAGATATGATCCTAACCTGCTCGAAAGCGAATCCCAGATCCATCCCGCACTCTTAAATGTTAGACAGTCTCTCTCACCCGAAGCAGCACCTCCCGGACTTCGATTGTCGCAGTCGTTGGCCAGTTTCAGACCCGCCCGAGCCCGCCTGGGCCGCCCGGAGTCCACGGCGTCCCACACCTGCAGCGTGGCAGATCTGGAGTCGCATTTCCAGCGAATGATAGCGGAGCGCGGGCGCTCAGTTGGCGCGTACTCCTCAATGAAGGCGCCACCCTGCAGGCGCGCCAGCAGGCAGGACTTGCCAACGCTACTGTCGCCGCGGATGACAATCTTTAGCGTGTCTGCCGGCTCCACCGCCTGGCTTCTAACAGGCCGGCGCTGCGCCAGCTGCTTTGGCTTGCCCTGCTGCTGCGGCTGCTGAGATGGCAGCAGCGATGGCGACCCCGCAGCAGTTTCTGCCTCACCAGGGCGTGTCGAGGGCTTCAGAATGCGGCTGATGAAAGACATGCCAGTCTTGCCCTGGCTGGCTACAGTAAATTATATTCAAAATTTTACACTTGATTCTAGATTAGTTTAGTGACAGGCCCAATATTACAAGTGGTAATAATTGAGTCAATTATAAAATAGAAAAAAAACTTTCTGTGGGTTTTAACAATTCCATAGGCTTGAAGAACTTTGATTTTGGCAAAAATGCACTTTGTCCTTTCTTTTCATTTCTTGTCTGCCAAAAATGGGGGCAACTGCCTCTGCCTCTTCCTAGGTATTCCCTGCTAATATTGCCATAATAAGAATACTTTCTATACTTAAATAATAAAGATTCTAATATTAGCTGCAATTTTTACCATTGGTAAATATTTCAAGTGGAATTATGAAAATTAGGTCATATTTTCTATAAACAAACTAATGTATGTCTGTAATAAGATATTAATAATAAATATTAAGAATTTGCTATATTTAAGCTGTTAAATTTGTTCAATTTGCAAGCCCTACTCAAAAATATCTCTTTTAGATAAATATGCCTATTATGATATACTATATATACATCCTTATTTCTTTTGCTAAATATTAAAAAAATAGAAAAAAAATCACATTTTAATGCTACATTTTGCTCATTGAATGATTTTAAATTTAAATTTATATCAAATAAAGATAGTATTAATTAAGTTTAAATAAACTTTATAAACAAATAAAGAAATTTGACTTTAAAAATATAAAAGTATAGACTTAGGTATATTTAAAGACAATATTTTATAATATTAAACATTAATAAACAATGGCTATAAAAAACTGGTATATTAACTAACAATTAAATAATCAAACTTAATTAGTTTGCTAAGCCTTTAGTTTATTTACCATAAACAAGTGTATTTATTAGTTATATCTCAATCTAAATTATTTATAATAATTTTTACTAGTCTAGTTTTTGTCTAGTTACTCATTTTTGATCAATTTTTATTATTGTATAATACTAATAACAATAAATATTTTTAGGAACCATTCAGTTTTATAGCTAGTATAAAACCATTAATGACCTTTTTCATTCTTATCTAAATGACTTCTTCTAGTATCAATTTTACCTAAGTAATACTTAGGAAATAGGTGCTTTTATAATAAACACACTTATGTTTGAAAGAAAGACTGTATATCTTATTTATACTTTATTAAACTTATTTTAGTTTGCCTATTTAAGATTTAGAGTCAAAATCTAGTTTTTTTGTGAAATAGGAATACTATAGCTATACATAGGCAATATAGTTAAATAGGAAGTGATTTTGTATTCTAGCACCATAGTCAGGAAGATGGCATTTTACCCAGAAAATTCTGGCGTACACAGGGAAATTTTGGGCCAATTTTGGCATACATGGCGTACCACGGTTTAGAGAAAATATCCCATGGTGTGCAATGGCATGCTACGACACATAATTATACACTGCGCCACCAGTGTAAGACCAAGATGGCCACATACCAAGATGGCCACAACATTGAATATTTATTATATCTACTCTCTTTCTATCTATCATTAATTAGCAATATAATATATTATATTGTATTGTTATAATAATATTATATAACATTTAATATAACAATATTATTGTTTAATCAATAATATTTATAAATAGTGATACAATTATAAATAATAATTTATAAAATATTTATTTATAAAATAACCATTCCCATTTGAAAATAATTAGGCCTACTTATAATACAAAACCTTTAATCTTTTTTATTGTTTATGCCAATTTATTCTCTATCATCATATCTATAAAATCTATCACGATCAGTTTATTAAGAAGCTATTGCTAATGGTAATGCTAGCTATGCAAATAATTAAGATAAATATGTGGATGTCATTGGGTATTCATTTTGTGCTAGGTTATTTGCTTTATGTAGTAGATAAATAGGTAGGCCCCTATAGGTTAGGCTAAAAGCTAGGCCTAAGTACAAAGGGAATGATTATAATACAATTCTATTATAACATCTTTTTTCCTAATTACCAAAAAAGAAAGGAGTTAAATATATATACCTAATCTCATTATTATCTATTTAGACATTTAGAGCTGTGGCCATCTTAGTATGTGGCCATCTTGGTCATCTGCCGCGCCACCATGGATATGGGGCCCTGCCCACCCATAATATCCTGAATCCTGATGCATAAAATTTATTTTTTTAAAAACTGTTTTTTAAAACTGAAAAGGAAAGAAAAATGTTTTTTTTCTGGTGCTAGCACTAGGTTTTTTAAGTTTTTTTGCAATCGGGATGCAATATTTTTCAAAAAATTTTGGAAAAATTTTCTAATACTTTCCTAAATAAATTTTGAAATTGGACATTGCAACTAAAAAGAAATCTATGTCAAAATAATTTAATTAAATATAAAAACATTGCCATATATTCTAAGGACTCAATGGCAATAGACCATTCCCATTAAGATAAATGCTAAGTTTTCACTCTATTAGATAAATGATAATTTTATATAGAGATACAAATCCAATTAGTGTTGGATTTAAGTAGTATATAAAGGCTTAATTGTAGTCATTATTATTTTTTTATATTGAGCCAAAGAACTATTATCAACTACAATTACTGAATTACATGTCGGTTGAGAGCAATTAAACTTAGGCTATTAAAGACCTACAACGCATAAATAAAATTCCCAATATTATGATGTCTTTCTACTCAAAAGTTCCAATCCATCCCGTCAAGGCAAGGAAAGGCGTCGGGGACATTGAGTTTATGAGTGCAAACAAAGCTAATGTAAAATTTTAACTATCGAGTAAAAAAATTCCGCGAAATAGTAATTTTTAAATAATCGCCAGATAAGCAGCGCGAAGATATGTTTGTAGCTGCGTAAAAGTCACAAAAATGCATAAAAAACCACCCAGCCCCAGGAGGTTGTAAAACGAAATATTGATGTTAATTATGCTCCTAGCAATTCCTAACCAAATGTCTTTCATTTTATGCAACGTACTCATGTACAGCATTTAATGATAATATAGGCTACAGCACGCACTTTGATCGAATTTCATACGATCTACATGCTTATCTAGAACTTAACTGCTCAGTAATTGATATGGTAAATTTAATTTCTGATGACAGTACATAAAGAACATACTGTATAAATGTACTACAAAGGCAAAGGTACGTAATACGTTGGTAATGGTTAAGTTTTATTTACAGCTAGCTGGGCTTACCCTACCCGCAACTTCATCACATGCGTTTTACTTTGAGAATAATGTCGTCATTTTTTATTTAGCGGAAAACTTTTCTACTGTTTTCATTATCAATCTCCCACGGATACTACTAGAATATATAATTCTAGATGGACCACTCAGCATATTTGCGTGTAAGCTACTTTCAGTTCAGTAAGTATTCTTATTTAAAGACAAGGCTTATTTCACTGTCTCTTAC
This sequence comes from Macrostomum lignano, assembly GCA_002269645.1. Taxonomy (NCBI): domain Eukaryota; kingdom Metazoa; phylum Platyhelminthes; family Macrostomidae; genus Macrostomum; species Macrostomum lignano. The sequence continues at coordinate 177,105 of NIVC01001442.1, read as the reverse complement.
CCCCCAAGCTTAAACCCTCAAACTCCTTCTACCTCTACAATTCAGTGGCTAATGTACATTTATGGCTGAACCAATTAGCAAGCTGTTTACGCCTGCAAGCTGGGCTTCTAAACTTATCAAAGTCATCTCAGCTGCCTTTATTCCTATAGAATAGATTACGTATTCTTCATTGCTACTGAACTGAAAGTAGAAAGCTGTTTTGCAAAGTGGCCCCATCTACTTATTCTAGTGTGTGTGACCTTCCGGAAAAATTAAAATACTTGTCCAGCTTTAAATAAGAAAATGTCTAATTGGTTTGCGGATTCATTACTGTCGTGTCGGTAAGACTACATGTACATGTACAGGCCACAGCAACACCAATACGTTATGTACATTGGCTGCTGCTGCATGATGCGTGAAGTCCCCACTCTGCATGCAACAACTACTACCCTGCTACCAGAGTTTGCGCTCCTACTCAATTTGCGTACTCGTAAGCCCGCGCATACGAGCGTATATGTACTCATGTGTCGTTGTCTAGCGAATAGATTGAGCTGCGACGGTAGCACCATATTTTAAGTCAAATTTTCGAGCATGTAATACACTTTGCCTGTACTGTGCGCCTAGTCTATTCCCCCAGTGTTAAATAAGCGGTGATAATCAGTAGCGTAACTCTGCTACCATAGACAAACCAACGAGATGGATAGACATGGATAGCGGAGAATGCAAACTTTCCGTAGGCTGACGTACGTAGCTAGCAATTGTTGCCATAGATATGTACATTTCATAATAACAGTCAGTAAGACAAGAAACCAAGCAACGCTCCTACAGAAGATTGTACTTCTTTACGACTAAAGGGACGAAAAACTCGCAAAGAATTTTTTTGGGATAGCCTAAACGCAGTAATAACCGGAGAATATGCGTCACAATCGATATATATATATTTATTTTTAACTATAATTATTCAAAAGGTTTCCTATAGGGGCATTCGAATTTTTAGAGGTGCACTCAAACAAAAAAACACGGCACATAAGGCATAAAAAGCAAAACAGGATCTGAAACTCAAAAACAAAGGCAAAAACTGAAAATAGCGCAAGCTAAACATCCGTAAGGACTGTGGTATCAGGTAGTGCTGCAAGGTGCTCAGATCTAATCCTTACAAAAAACTATGCTCTCTAGGCTTTCCTAACAGTTGTTTTTAAAAAAAGGCATTACCGAAAAACAATACTCAAACTCTCAGTCAAATGTACTCAAAAAGACAGAATAGCGCCTTAATAAGCAGCCAAAAAAGAAACCGCAAGAAAAATAAGATTGTCTTCAATAAACTGAACTAAACAATGAACGCATGCCGTGAAAAGGAAAGAAGCAACAAGTCTTTAAAACAGTGCCTAAAGCTACGAGCGTATGGGTGAATAGAAAAGATATGGTTAGATTCTCACAAAAAGTTACAATACGAGGGGACAAGACAAGAATAAAGTCCAGAGTGAAAAACTCAAAAAAGGTTCCTACTCCAGCTCCTTCTCCATCTTGATCAGCTCGGCGATGCCGTGGTTCATCTTGCTGACAGCATCGAACTCGGTGAGACCCATGCGCTCCTTGTTGGAGATGTCGTAGAGTCCGCCGACAGCCTCGGAGTGCTCACCGGCTGAGCCGCGCACCTGCAGCTGGAACCGGTCGGCCACGCGCTGCAGAGCTTCCTGGCCTCCAGCGGCCAGCTTGGGCAGCTTGATGTGCACCGAGGCGCGGATCGTGGTGCCCAGGTTCGTCGGGCAGAAGGTCAGGAAGCCGAGACGCTCGTCGTGGCTGAACGCCATCCGCTTCTCGATCTCGTTCACCGCGTTCACCAGCCGGCCGTAGACCTCCCGGATGCAGCCTCCCTTCTGCATCGAGATTATACGCATGTGGTCCTCCTCGCCGACCCACACCAGGAACGTCTTGCTGTCGTTGTGGTAGATGCCGCGACCCGTCGGCCAGTAGCGGCACGCGTTCGCCTTCTGCAGGAACCGGTCGCCCTCCTTGAACAAAAAGTGGTCGTCAATCAGCTGCTGCTGCACCTCCTTGGTCATCCCGGTCAGTGGGTAATACGTGCCCTTCAGCTCGCCCGACATGTCCTTCAGCGTGCCCGACACGAGCTCCTCCAGCTGCTTGTAGTGCTCCTCCGTCATGTTCGGGTTGAACGGGAACTGCTTCACCGACCTGCCGCACCGGATTCGGGTCGATACGACGTACTTTCCCTCCGGGTCCACGTCGCCGAACTGGTTCGGGTCGCCCAGCGTGCACGGCGGGTGCCTGTCAGTCCGCTTGAAGCCTCCATGGTACTCCTCGATGATCGGGTCGAACAGGTCGGCGAACACCGTGTACGCCTCGGCGTCGGGAGCGTAGACACCCACTCCGGAGTCGGGGTTCTCCACGCCTGAAAACAGTAATTTGCTTCACTTAATCCAATGCTGTTACACCCTTTTGCAGCACCACAAAATACGTACTACAGCGCCGTAAAACCACATGTGTCCCCTTCTGCTCAGTTGCACGCTAACCAAAAACTCATACCCAACTAGCTCAGAAGGGACTGCTTAAAAGATTATACTTAAACGGTTCAGAAACCGTAAAAATATGCTTCATCTGCATGCTCTTTATCAAGACTAACCCATCAGTAACAAGTAATTACATCAGGCTTATCAACAACTCGAGTACAAACCCTAATTTGTAAGTACATCAACTTTGTACTAAATGATACACCAGTGTGAATCAAAACTGATACACCAGTCTGAATCAAAACTGATAAACCAGTCTGAATCAAAACTGATACACCAGTGTGAATCAAAACTGATACACCAGTGTGAATAAAAACTGATACACCAGTCTGAATCAAAACTGATAAACCAGTCTGAATAAAAACTGATACACCAGTGTGAATCAAAACTGATACACCAGTCTGAATCAAAACTGATACACCAGTGTGAATCAAAACTGATACACCAGTCTCAATAAAAACTGATACACCAGTGTGAATCAAAACTGATACACCAGTCTGAATCAAAACTGATACACCAGTGTGAATCAAAACTGATACACCAGTGTGAATCAAAACTGATACACCAGTGTGAATCAAAACTGATACACCAGTGTGAATCAAAACTGATACACCAGTCTGAATAAAAACTGATACACCAGTGTGAATAAAAACTGATACACCAGTGTGAATAAAAACTGATACACCAGTCTGAACCAAAACTGATACACCAGTGTGAATCAAAACTGATACACCAGTGTGAATCAAAATTGACGCACTAAACGGCACAATGACAACCAGGTACTTAAGGACCTTTAATCAGTTCAGTGAAATTCCCCGTTAAGGTACAAAGAATGCATGCACAGTTGAATGAGAACCGTGGTCACTAATGTATTACTGCGTAATTCTGTCAGCAAAAGCAATATCCGTGAATTGTTGAAAATTGTAATCAAATGCCGGTATGAATACTTCAGTTTTAGCAATGCGTACAATTCAATGAACACGTGAAAGAACCAAGAAATCAAAGAGTCTCCTCACCAGACTGGATCACGTCCTTCAGAGTTGATCCGAATGACGGAGTGCTCATGTTCTTGAGCTTGTCGACCACCTCCTTGGTGAGGTGCTTCTTCAGCAGCGAGTGGCAAGTGGCGTCGCTCTGCAGCTTTTGGTAGCCGGCTTCGATGTAGCTGACGACCTCGGGGTCGACGCCTTGCTCGAGCGCCTTCTCCATGCGGATGAGCTCGGCGATGCCGTGGTTCATCTTGCTGACAGCATCGAACTCGGTGAGACCCATGCGCTCCTTGTTGGAGATGTCGTAGAGTCCGCCGACAGCCTCGGAGTGCTCACCGGCTGAGCCGCGCACCTGCAGCTGGAACCGGTCGGCCACGCGCTGCAGAGCTTCCTGGCCTCCAGCGGCCAGCTTGGGCAGCTTGATGTGCACCGAGGCGCGGATCGTGGTGCCCAGGTTCGTCGGGCAGAAGGTCAGGAAGCCGAGACGCTCGTCGTGGCTGAACGCCATCCGCTTCTCGATCTCGTTCACCGCGTTCACCAGCCGGCCGTAGACCTCCCGGATGCAGCCTCCCTTCTGCATCGAGATTATACGCATGTGGTCCTCCTCGCCGACCCACACCAGGAACGTCTTGCTGTCGTTGTGGTAGATGCCGCGACCCGTCGGCCAGTAGCGGCACGCGTTCGCCTTCTGCAGGAACCGGTCGCCCTCCTTGAACAAAAAGTGGTCGTCAATCAGCTGCTGCTGCACCTCCTTGGTCATCCCGGTCAGTGGGTAATACGTGCCCTTCAGCTCGCCCGACATGTCCTTCAGCGTGCCCGACACGAGCTCCTCCAGCTGCTTGTAGTGCTCCTCCGTCATGTTCGGGTTGAACGGGAACTGCTTCACCGACCTGCCGCACCGGATTCGGGTCGATACGACGTACTTTCCCTCCGGGTCCACGTCGCCGAACTGGTTCGGGTCGCCCAGCGTGCACGGCGGGTGCCTGTCAGTCCGCTTGAAGCCTCCATGGTACTCCTCGATGATCGGGTCGAACAGGTCGGCGAACACCGTGTACGCCTCGGCGTCGGGAGCGTAGACACCCACTCCGGAGTCGGGGTTCTCCACGCCTGAAAACAGTAATTTGCTTCACTTAATCCAATGCTGTTACACCCTTTTGCAGCACCACAAAATACGTACTACAGCGCCGTAAAACCACATGTGTCCCCTTCTGCTCAGTTGCACGCTAACCAAAAACTCATACCCAACTAGCTCAGAAGGGACTGCTTAAAAGATTATACTTAAACGGTTCAGAAACCGTAAAAATATGCTTCATCTGCATGCTCTTTATCAAGACTAACCTATCAGTAACAAGTAATTACATCAGGCTTATCAACAACTCGAGTACAAACCCTAATTTGTAAGTACATCAACTTTGTACTAAATGATACACCAGTGTGAATCAAAACTGATACACCAGTCTGAATAAAAACTGATACACCAGTCTGAATCAAAACTGATACACCAGTGTGAATAAAAACTGATACACCAGTGTGAATCAAAACTGATACACCAGTGTGAATCAAAACTGATACACCAGTGTGAATCAAAACTGATACACCAGTCTGAATAAAAACTGATACACCAGTGTGAATCAAAACTGATACACCAGTGTGAATAAAAACTGATACACCAGTCTGAATCAAAACTGATACACCAGTCTCAATAAAAACTGATACACCAGTGTGAATCAAAACTGATACACCAGTGTGAATCAAAACTGATACACCAGTGTGAATCAAAACTGATACACCAGTGTGAATCAAAACTGATACACCAGTCTGAATCAAAACTGATACACCAGTCTGAATCAAAACTGATACACCAGTGTGAATCAAAACTGATACACCAGTGTGAATCAAAACTGATACACCAGTGTGAATAAAAACTGATACACCAGTGTGAATCAAAACTGATACACCAGTCTGAATAAAAACTGATACACCAGTCTGAATCAAAACTGATACACCAGTCTGAATTAAAACTGATACACCAGTCTGAATCAAAACTGATACACCAGTGTGAATCAAAACTGATACACCAGTCTGAAAAAAAAACTGATACACCAGTCTGAATCAAAACTGATACACCAGTCTGAATAAAAACTGATACACCAGTGTGAATCAAAACTGATACAACAGTGTGAATAAAAACTGATACACCAGTGTGAATCAAAACTGATACACCAGTCTGAATCAAAACTGATACACCAGTGTGAATAAAAACTGATACACCAGTCTGAATCAAAACTGATACACCAGTGTGAATCAAAACTGATACACCAGTGTGAATAAAAACTGATACACCAGTGTGAATCAAAACTGATACACCAGTGTGAATAAAAACTGATACACCAGTCTGAATCAAAACTGATACACCAGTGTGAATCAAAACTGATACACCAGTGTGAATAAAAACTGATACACCAGTGTGAATAAAAACTGATACACCAGTCTGAATCAAAACTGATACACCAGTGTGAATAAAAACTGATACACCAGTGTGAATAAAAACTGATACACCAGTGTGAATCAAAACTGATACACCAGTGTGAATAAAAACTGATACAACAGTGTGAATCAAAACTGATACACCAGTGTGAATCAAAACTGATACACCAGTGTGAATAAAAACTGATACAACAGTGTGAATCAAAACTGATACACCAGTGTGAATCAAAACTGATACATCAGTGTGAATCAAAATTGACGCACTAAACGGCACAATGACAACCAGGTACTTAAGGACCTTTAATCAGTTCAGTGAAATTCCCCGTTAAGGTACAAAGAATGCATGCACAGTTGAATGAGAACCGTGGTCACTAATGTATTACTGCGTAATTCTGTCAGCAAAAGCAATATCCGTGAATTGTTGAAAATTGTAATCAAATGCCGGTATGAATACTTCAGTTTTAGCAATGCGTACAATTCAATGAACACGTGAAAGAACCAAGAAATCAAAGAGTCTCCTCACCAGACTGGATCACGTCCTTCAGAGTTGATCCGAATGACGGAGTGCTCATGTTCTTGAGCTTGTCGACCACCTCCTTGGTGAGGTGCTTCTTCAGCAGCGAGTGGCAAGTGGCGTCGCTCTGCAGCTTCTGGTAGCCGGCTTCGATGTAGCTGACGACCTCGGGGTCGACGCCTTGCTCGAGCGCCTTCTCCATGCGGATGAGCTCGGCGATGCCGTGGTTCATCTTGCTGACAGCATCGAACTCGGTGAGACCCATGCGCTCCTTGTTGGAGATGTCGTAGAGTCCGCCGACAGCCTCGGAGTGCTCACCGGCTGAGCCGCGCACCTGCAGCTGGAACCGGTCGGCCACGCGCTGCAGAGCTTCCTGGCCTCCAGCGGCCAGCTTGGGCAGCTTGATGTGCACCGAGGCGCGGATCGTGGTGCCCAGGTTCGTCGGGCAGAAGGTCAGGAAGCCGAGACGCTCGTCGTGGCTGAACGCCATCCGCTTCTCGATCTCGTTCACCGCGTTCACCAGCCGGCCGTAGACCTCCCGGATGCAGCCTCCCTTCTGCATCGAGATTATACGCATGTGGTCCTCCTCGCCGACCCACACCAGGAACGTCTTGCTGTCGTTGTGGTAGATGCCGCGACCCGTCGGCCAGTAGCGGCACGCGTTCGCCTTCTGCAGGAACCGGTCGCCCTCCTTGAACAAAAAGTGGTCGTCAATCAGCTGCTGCTGCACCTCCTTGGTCATCCCGGTCAGTGGGTAATACGTGCCCTTCAGCTCGCCCGACATGTCCTTCAGCGTGCCCGACACGAGCTCCTCCAGCTGCTTGTAGTGCTCCTCCGTCATGTTCGGGTTGAACGGGAACTGCTTCACCGACCTGCCGCACCGGATTCGGGTCGATACGACGTACTTTCCCTCCGGGTCCACGTCGCCGAACTGGTTCGGGTCGCCCAGCGTGCACGGCGGGTGCCTGTCAGTCCGCTTGAAGCCTCCATGGTACTCCTCGATGATCGGGTCGAACAGGTCGGCGAACACCGTGTACGCCTCGGCGTCGGGAGCGTAGACACCCACTCCGGAGTCGGGGTTCTCCACGCCTGAAAACAGTAATTTGCTTCACTTAATCCAATGCTGTTACACCCTTTTGCAGCACCACAAAATACGTACTACAGCGCCGTAAAACCACATGTGTCCCCTTCTGCTCAGTTGCACGCTAACCAAAAACTCATACCCAACTAGCTCAGAAGGGACTGCTTAAAAGATTATACTTAAACGGTTCAGAAACCGTAAAAATATGCTTCATCTGCATGCTCTTTATCAAGACTAACCTATCAGTAACAAGTAATTACATCAGGCTTATCAACAACTCGAGTACAAACCCTAATTTGTAAGTACATCAACTTTGTACTAAATGATACACCAGTGTGAATCAAAACTGATACACCAGTCTGAATAAAAACTGATACACCAGTCTGAATCAAAACTGATACACCAGTGTGAATAAAAACTGATACACCAGTGTGAATCAAAACTGATACACCAGTGTGAATCAAAACTGATACACCAGTGTGAATCAAAACTGATACACCAGTCTGAATAAAAACTGATACACCAGTGTGAATCAAAACTGATACACCAGTGTGAATAAAAACTGATACACCAGTCTGAATCAAAACTGATACACCAGTCTCAATAAAAACTGATACAACAGTGTGAATCAAAACTGATACACCAGTGTGAATAAAAACTGATACACCAGTGTGAATAAAAACTGATACAACAGTCTGAATCAAAACTGATACACCAGTGTGAATCAAAACTGATACACCAGTGTGAATCAAAATTGACGCACTAAACGGCACAATGACAACCAGGTACTTAAGGACCTTTAATCAGTTCAGTGAAATTCCCCGTTAAGGTACAAAGAATGCATGCACAGTTGAATGAGAACCGTGGTCACTAATGTATTACTGCGTAATTCTGTCAGCAAAAGCAATATCCGTGAATTGTTGAAAATTGTAATCAAATGCCGGTATGAATACTTCAGTTTTAGCAATGCGTACAATTCAATGAACACGTGAAAGAACCAAGAAATCAAAGAGTCTCCTCACCAGACTGGATCACGTCCTTCAGAGTTGATCCGAATGACGGAGTGCTCATGTTCTTGAGCTTGTCGACCACCTCCTTGGTGAGGTGCTTCTTCAGCAGCGAGTGGCAAGTGGCGTCGCTCTGCAGCTTCTGGTAGCCGGCTTCGATGTAGCTGACGACCTCGGGTCGACGCCTTGCTCGAGCGCCTTCTCCATGCGGATGAGCTCGGCGATGCCGTGGTTCATCTTGCTGACAGCATCGAACTCGGTGAGACCCATGCGCTCCTTGTTGGAGATGTCGTAGAGTCCGCCGACAGCCTCGGAGTGCTCACCGGCTGAGCCGCGCACCTGCAGCTGGAACCGGTCGGCCACGCGCTGCAGAGCTTCCTGGCCTCCAGCGGCCAGCTTGGGCAGCTTGATGTGCACCGAGGCGCGGATCGTGGTGCCCAGGTTCGTCGGGCAGAAGGTCAGGAAGCCGAGACGCTCGTCGTGGCTGAACGCCATCCGCTTCTCGATCTCGTTCACCGCGTTCACCAGCCGGCCGTAGACCTCCCGGATGCAGCCTCCCTTCTGCATCGAGATTATACGCATGTGGTCCTCCTCGCCGACCCACACCAGGAACGTCTTGCTGTCGTTGTGGTAGATGCCGCGACCCGTCGGCCAGTAGCGGCACGCGTTCGCCTTCTGCAGGAACCGGTCGCCCTCCTTGAACAAAAAGTGGTCGTCAATCAGCTGCTGCTGCACCTCCTTGGTCATCCCGGTCAGTGGGTAATACGTGCCCTTCAGCTCGCCCGACATGTCCTTCAGCGTGCCCGACACGAGCTCCTCCAGCTGCTTGTAGTGCTCCTCCGTCATGTTCGGGTTGAACGGGAACTGCTTCACCGACCTGCCGCACCGGATTCGGGTCGATACGACGTACTTTCCCTCCGGGTCCACGTCGCCGAACTGGTTCGGGTCGCCCAGCGTGCACGGCGGGTGCCTGTCAGTCCGCTTGAAGCCTCCATGGTACTCCTCGATGATCGGGTCGAACAGGTCGGCGAACACCGTGTACGCCTCGGCGTCGGGAGCGTAGACACCCACTCCGGAGTCGGGGTTCTCCACGCCTGAAAACAGTAATTTGCTTCACTTAATCCAATGCTGTTACACCCTTTTGCAGCACCACAAAATACGTACTACAGCGCCGTAAAACCACATGTGTCCCCTTCTGCTCAGTTGCACGCTAACCAAAAACTCATACCCAACTAGCTCAGAAGGGACTGCTTAAAAGATTATACTTAAACGGTTCAGAAACCGTAAAAATATGCTTCATCTGCATGCTCTTTATCAAGACTAACCTATCAGTAACAAGTAATTACATCAGGCTTATCAACAACTCGAGTACAAACCCTAATTTGTAAGTACATCAACTTTGTACTAAATGATACACCAGTGTGAATCAAAACTGATACACCAGTCTGAATCAAAACTGATACACCAGTGTGAATCAAAACTGATACACCAGTGTGAATAAAAACTGATACACCAGTCTGAATCAAAACTGATACACCAGTGTGAATCAAAACTGATACACCAGTCTGAATCAAAACTGATACACCAGTGTGAATCAAAACTGATACACCAGTGTGAATCAAAACTGATACACCAGTCTGAATAAAAACTGATACACCAGTGTGAATCAAAACTGATACACCAGTGTGAATCAAAACTGATACACCAGTGTGAATCAAAACTGATACACCAGTCTGAATCAAAACTGATACACCAGTGTGAATAAAAACTGATACACCAGTCTGAATAAAAACTGATACACCAGTGTGAATAAAAACTGATACACCAGTGTGAATCAAAACTGATACACCAGTGTGAATCAAAACTGATACACCAGTCTGAATCAAAACTGATACACCAGTGTGAATAAAAACTGATACACCAGTCTGAATCAAAACTGATACACCAGTGTGAATCAAAACTGATACACCAGTGTGAATAAAAACTGATACACCAGTGTGAATAAAAACTGATACACCAGTCTGAATCAAAACTGATACACCAGTGTGAATAAAAACTGATACAACAGTGTGAATCAAAACTGATACACCAGTGTGAATAAAAACTGATACACCAGTGTGAATAAAAACTGATACAACAGTCTGAATCAAAACTGATACACCAGTGTGAATCAAAACTGATACACCAGTGTGAATCAAAATTGACGCTCTAAACGGCACAATGACAACCAGGTACTTAAGGACCTTTAATCAGTTCAGTGAAATTCCCCGTTAAGGTACAAAGAATGCATGCACAGTTGAATGAGAACCGTGGTCACTAATGTATTACTGCGTAATTCTGTCAGCAAAAGCAATATCCGTGAATTGTTGAAAATTGTAATCAAATGCCGGTATGAATACTTCAGTTTTAGCAATGCGTACAATTCAATGAACACGTGAAAGAACCAAGAAATCAAAGAGTCTCCTCACCAGACTGGATCACGTCCTTCAGAGTTGATCCGAATGACGGAGTGCTCATGTTCTTGAGCTTGTCGACCACCTCCTTGGTGAGGTGCTTCTTCAGCAGCGAGTGGCAAGTGGCGTCGCTCTGCAGCTTCTGGTAGCCGGCTTCGATGTAGCTGACGACCTCGGGGTCGACGCCTTGCTCGAGCGCCTTCTCCATGCGGATGAGCTCGGCGATGCCGTGGTTCATCTTGCTGACAGCATCGAACTCGGTGAGACCCATGCGCTCCTTGTTGGAGATGTCGTAGAGTCCGCCGACAGCCTCGGAGTGCTCACCGGCTGAGCCGCGCACCTGCAGCTGGAACCGGTCGGCCACGCGCTGCAGAGCTTCCTGGCCTCCAGCGGCCAGCTTGGGCAGCTTGATGTGCACCGAGGCGCGGATCGTGGTGCCCAGGTTCGTCGGGCAGAAGGTCAGGAAGCCGAGACGCTCGTCGTGGCTGAACGCCATCCGCTTCTCGATCTCGTTCACCGCGTTCACCAGCCGGCCGTAGACCTCCCGGATGCAGCCTCCCTTCTGCATCGAGATTATACGCATGTGGTCCTCCTCGCCGACCCACACCAGGAACGTCTTGCTGTCGTTGTGGTAGATGCCGCGACCCGTCGGCCAGTAGCGGCACGCGTTCGCCTTCTGCAGGAACCGGTCGCCCTCCTTGAACAAAAAGTGGTCGTCAATCAGCTGCTGCTGCACCTCCTTGGTCATCCCGGTCAGTGGGTAATACGTGCCCTTCAGCTCGCCCGACATGTCCTTCAGCGTGCCCGACACGAGCTCCTCCAGCTGCTTGTAGTGCTCCTCCGTCATGTTCGGGTTGAACGGGAACTGCTTCACCGACCTGCCGCACCGGATTCGGGTCGATACGACGTACTTTCCCTCCGGGTCCACGTCGCCGAACTGGTTCGGGTCGCCCAGCGTGCACGGCGGGTGCCTGTCAGTCCGCTTGAAGCCTCCATGGTACTCCTCGATGATCGGGTCGAACAGGTCGGCGAACACCGTGTACGCCTCGGCGTCGGGAGCGTAGACACCCACTCCGGAGTCGGGGTTCTCCACGCCTGAAAACAGTAATTTGCTTCACTTAATCCAATGCTGTTACACCCTTTTGCAGCACCACAAAATACGTACTACAGCGCCGTAAAACCACATGTGTCCCCTTCTGCTCAGTTGCACGCTAACCAAAAACTCATACCCAACTAGCTCAGAAGGGACTGCTTAAAAGATTATACTTAAACGGTTCAGAAACCGTAAAAATATGCTTCATCTGCATGCTCTTTATCAAGACTAACCTATCAGTAACAAGTAATTACATCAGGCTTATCAACAACTCGAGTACAAACCCTAATTTGTAAGTACATCAACTTTGTACTAAATGATACACCAGTGTGAATCAAAACTGATACACCAGTCTGAATCAAAACTGATACACCAGTGTGAATCAAAACTGATACACCAGTGTGAATAAAAACTGATACACCAGTCTGAATCAAAACTGATACACCAGTGTGAATCAAAACTGATACACCAGTCTGAATCAAAACTGATACACCAGTGTGAATCAAAACTGATACACCAGTGTGAATCAAAACTGATACACCAGTCTGAATAAAAACTGATACACCAGTGTGAATCAAAACTGATACACCAGTGTGAATCAAAACTGATACACCAGTGTGAATCAAAACTGATACACCAGTCTGAATCAAAACTGATACACCAGTGTGAATAAAAACTGATACACCAGTCTGAATCAAAACTGATACACCAGTGTGAATAAAAACTGATACACCAGTGTGAATAAAAACTGATACACCAGTGTGAATAAAAACTGATACACCAGTCTGAATCAAAACTGATACACCAGTGTGAATAAAAACTGATACAACAGTGTGAATCAAAACTGATACACCAGTGTGAATAAAAACTGATACACCAGTGTGAATAAAAACTGATACAACAGTCTGAATCAAAACTGATACACCAGTGTGAATCAAAACTGATACACCAGTGTGAATCAAAATTGACGCACTAAACGGCACAATGACAACCAGGTACTTAAGGACCTTTAATCAGTTCAGTGAAATTCCCCGTTAAGGTACAAAGAATGCATGCACAGTTGAATGAGAACCGTGGTCACTAATGTATTACTGCGTAATTCTGTCAGCAAAAGCAATATCCGTGAATTGTTGAAAATTGTAATCAAATGCCGGTATGAATACTTCAGTTTTAGCAATGCGTACAATTCAATGAACACGTGAAAGAACCAAGAAATCAAAGAGTCTCCTCACCAGACTGGATCACGTCCTTCAGAGTTGATCCGAATGACAGAGTGCTCATGTTCTTGAGCTTGTCGACCACCTCCTTGGTGAGGTGCTTCTTCAGCAGCGAGTGGCAAGTGGCGTCGCTCTGCAGCTTCTGGTAGCCGGCTTCGATGTAGCTGACGACCTCGGGGTCGACGCCTTGCTCGAGCGCCTTCTCCATGCGGATGAGCTCGGCGATGCCGTGGTTCATCTTGCTGACAGCATCGAACTCGGTGAGACCCATGCGCTCCTTGTTGGAGATGTCGTAGAGTCCGCCGACAGCCTCGGAGTGCTCACCGGCTGAGCCGCGCACCTGCAGCTGGAACCGGTCGGCCACGCGCTGCAGAGCTTCCTGGCCTCCAGCGGCCAGCTTGGGCAGCTTGATGTGCACCGAGGCGCGGATCGTGGTGCCCAGGTTCGTCGGGCAGAAGGTCAGGAAGCCGAGACGCTCGTCGTGGCTGAACGCCATCCGCTTCTCGATCTCGTTCACCGCGTTCACCAGCCGGCCGTAGACCTCCCGGATGCAGCCTCCCTTCTGCATCGAGATTATACGCATGTGGTCCTCCTCGCCGACCCACACCAGGAACGTCTTGCTGTCGTTGTGGTAGATGCCGCGACCCGTCGGCCAGTAGCGGCACGCGTTCGCCTTCTGCAGGAACCGGTCGCCCTCCTTGAACAAAAAGTGGTCGTCAATCAGCTGCTGCTGCACCTCCTTGGTCATCCCGGTCAGTGGGTAATACGTGCCCTTCAGCTCGCCCGACATGTCCTTCAGCGTGCCCGACACGAGCTCCTCCAGCTGCTTGTAGTGCTCCTCCGTCATGTTCGGGTTGAACGGGAACTGCTTCACCGACCTGCCGCACCGGATTCGGGTCGATACGACGTACTTTCCCTCCGGGTCCACGTCGCCGAACTGGTTCGGGTCGCCCAGCGTGCACGGCGGGTGCCTGTCAGTCCGCTTGAAGCCTCCATGGTACTCCTCGATGATCGGGTCGAACAGGTCGGCGAACACCGTGTACGCCTCGGCGTCGGGAGCGTAGACACCCACTCCGGAGTCGGGGTTCTCTACGCCTGTCATAGTGTTTTGGGGTTTGTGTTGAATGCACACAATATTTCGTGATTGAGATTTAGTCTCTTGTGATTCCTATTACCTGACTGAATTACATCTTTTAGGGTGGATCCAAAAGTGCCCGTCTTCAGGCCCTTTAGTTTTTGCAGCACCTCGGCAGTAAGATGTTTTTTTAGCAGGGACTTGCAGTTGGGATCGGATTGCAGCTTTTGGAATCCATCCTCGAGATAGGCAATGACGGCCGGGTCCACCTCGTTGCTCGCGCCGCTATGGGGGAGAATTTGTTTAATTTTTGCTTAGATATAGTTTCTTTACTATAAAAATAAATTAATTAAACTGCATTACCTGTTATGATTCATGATTCATAAAGGAATATTTTAGTTTATTTTGTGTGTAGTACTATAAGTAGTAGTTCATGCAATGCACTCAGATTTTTTGTTGTTTTGATTGTTTTGAAATTGGATTTTACGTTATTTATGGGAGCGGAACAGCCAGGATAGACAGATTAAAAAGCTTTCTAAAACAAAATGTCGAAGCAAGGTCAAAAGAATTGGTGTCTCTCATGCAGCTTCATTTGAAACTGGTTTAATGGAAATAATAGCATTCACACATTCATAGGAGAGGATTATGCAGTTAGTAGTTCCCCGTGACTTGACATGCAAGAGTTTTGAAAGCAACTGCAGCATGTCAGCACAATCTCCTTACTATCATTAGGGACAACTTACCCACTAACCGGTTGAGCATCTGCCGGTCTCGCCTGACCTCTTTGACCTCCTCGGCCTTTAAATAAGTTCCCCATTTTGACGAGCTGTCTTGTAGGATTAGACAGTTAAGGAGTTCACTCGAAGGGAACTAAACTTAGTCGAATGGGAGTGGCTTGTGTGATTGATCGGCGCTCCCAGCTTTGCAGTGGCTGCACAGGAGTGGACACAGTATGGTCTGTGACAGACAGGCAGGCAGGCAATGAAATCTCAGGCGCTGCGGGAGGTGTTGGGGTTGTGTCTGAGCTAAAATACGCGGCGGAATCGGGGGAGTGGGGGTTAGGCTCTCGTAGGATTGGGGGAGGGCCTGCCGCACATGCGTTGAATTAAGTGTACATTAGCGGTTGATAATCTTCTTGAGATTGGTTGTTACATTAGAGACGTGTTGGTCGTCTCGCTGAGTGAGCATAAGGAGGAACAAGATAAGAAGGAATGAGGCAGTTCATTTAAAACATTTGTTAGTGTAAATATGACAGCTGCGAAGATTTGTACGTTGTCTGCATTGGCACCCAACCCCGCTGTTTATTTGCGTGATACAAACTAAAGAAACGTCACGCCAAATGTACATGGCATATATAAGCGAGTGTACGCGGGTGACTGCATGGGTTGGTTGGTTGAGCAAATATTAAACTGCGGTCTGGTTTGGGGACATGGCGGTGTCAACGGCAAGGCGCGGGCAAGTGCAGCAAAAAGAGAAAGGAGGTATAGGGGGACCCTGATCAACATGTTTTGCTGTCAAAGGGTAAAATATTCGACTAAATAAAAACACGCTAGGTGGATAATGCGCGCATATCTCTGGTTAAGAAATCGACTCCGCATGCAAAACGTAATTTAAAGCTATTTTTCATATATACTCAAGGTGAGCACAGTCCCAGCTCCTGGACAAGAGCCAGAAGAATTTGACAAAACCTACTGAGTTATACCAAGGACGCATTCAAACTGTATTGCGCATATCATATGCGTAGTGCGAATCTCTAAGAAACAGTCTGTTATATGTGTCAATCAAAGAGAACTTACATCGTTACCGGATCCATCGTTTTAAATAGTTTTTTTGCAACCAATTGAGTCAACACTGGGTTTACCCAAGAAAGCAGAGCTTTGTCCCTATAGGAACTCTACAAAAAAGACTGAGATTGATGTCTAACTAGCTAATGAGAGGAAAAGCTGCTGAAGCGCGGTTCTGGAGGAAGATTAGGGCAGCAAAAGAGGATCCGTGGATCCGGAGTGGATGAAGTTGAAATAGGCGAAGCCAAGGCCTCCCCTGTGCGCAAGCCGGTATGGGGAAGTCATGGGGTTGCAGAAGGGCCGGCGCAGCCGCGCAGATTGCAGGCCTTGCCAGTCTCGAAGAGCTTCCGCGTACAGACACGCAGCAGCTGCTTGCCAGCAGCCCATCGGTCTGTCTGGATGGCGCATCTTCTAAAATCAGAGTGCACAGCAAAAGCAGAAAGTGGGGATTTATGGCTCAGCGTACGTCTGGCATCTGCGTCGCTTGGGGACGGGCAAGGGAAGAATGTTTCTTGGAGATCAAAGCTTTTGGAGGGCTCCTACCCGTTCGCTCCAGCATCCGACAAGCAGCAGAATGCGGTCACAAAGTATTGACCCAAAAATTCTGTCTGTTCCACCGTTGCCCCTATAACCCCCCCACAGCGCACAGCACGGGCTGCAGGCCATCGAATGCCATTTCCCAGCGGTGCAGATTTTTCAAAGGTTATTCCTCCTTCCTTTTGCCTACTGGCCTTGCCTGTAGACCACACCTTCGTGGCCTTTTGCTAAGCATTGATCCGTTTATCCTCCACAGTTTTCTGGGTTGGCTCCGCTAGAATTTTTCTGTTTGTAGAGATCTTGAAATGTGGTGATTTGTGCCACATTTTTCGGTTTCTTCATTTAATTTTTTCTGGTCTGTTCTGGTTTTGATATCTGTCTGCTTTGTGTGGTCTCGGTCTGTCTAGTCTTGTGTGCTGATTCTGTAAATTGTAATGCAATGCGACAGATTTTAAATTATAATCTACAACATGTATACTTGCATGCGTAGTAATTTAACCATGCTGCATATCAAATTGACCCCTAAACTGAACACTAGCGTATGTAAAATTTGGAGCGGCGGGAAAGATTAGATTCGGGTGGCGCCATGCTGTGTATGTGCTGCTTTGGCACCTGCAGTTGCAGGTCTCTGTATGCATTGATCACATGCAAGTGCCGACTCGTATGCGACTATTTACACGATTCGGTAAGTTGTCGGTAGCGACTGCGAGGTAAATATACGCATGCATTGATGATATGGTATAAAACAACGCACCGTCCCTGCACCACGTGTCTACCTGTAGTACCGTTATCACATGATCACTGCAAAATTAGAGACGACAAGCAAGCACAAAAAATCGTGGAGCCATACAAGCGTATTGTCAATTTTGTTTATTTGCTTTCAAAGTCGGTTTGCACGATGCGGTATCAGATTTCTAGTGAAGCTGTTATGTGTCAGAATCAGTCAACTGACAAGCATAAACAATTAATCAAAAGCATCACTTAATTTTGCTCGTGAAAACACAAAAATTGGATCACTTAAAAACTTCGTGTCTGTTTCATGAAGATATTTAGTGATAACGTATAAAGGTAAACCAAGGTTAACTGGTCCGCGGAACGGTCTTAAATTCAGGTTAGTAACTACGGACAGCGGTTCATTAAAAAGTTATCAGCTAAACCTAACTGATCTGATCTGGATTACCTGGATAGACGTGTCTCATGGTTTCTCAGACCGAATATCAGCTTGATTTTATCCGGAGTCTTTTACCAAGAAATAGTTAACAAGATAAAACTCACTCAAAGCCTTAGCAACTAATCTTGTACTTCTGAAATCGGGTATCGAGAATGCATACCCGAGAATGGGGATTTAGCTCTATCAAGCAAAATTTGCTCGTATAACGGCCATACATCATATGTGAATATGAATACCAGTTATATGTTACACTGATCGATTCTCTACTCTACAAGGGACTGTACATGTAGGAACCATTCGGGATTATAGTCCTGAGAATCCCTTTAGACGATTGAGCTGCTGCATTTCCTTATTTCCATATTCCAAATGTATATATGTATGATAAAAACAAACCCTAAAAATTACTGCTGAATTGACACGCACATGTTAAGGATGTTGATATATATACGAGCGTATGTCAGAATATGCGTGAATTTATTGAGGTTTGCATGTACTCATCCCGTCATACCGATCCTCGACAGAAAAATATATACACAGCTGCGATGCATGGGTCGTTTGCATTCATCAACATTATAGGCATTTACGTTTGTAAAGCCCATCGATCGAGTGCTTTGATGTATATAGATAAAAAGACATATGCATGCATCATTGCGTCAATATCGTGGGTATAGCAAATCTCTACCATGGCAGCTTATATGGCTAATATCATGGAGGAAAGATAATATATAGACATCTGGCTCATCTGACGTCCAATGACCACAGCAGACAGTCAGATACATACAGACATAACATGCTCATGCCTCATTCGACAAACAATGCACATGTACCATGGGGGCATTATTTCACAGTACATCAATACAATTAATATATCACACATCTTGTACATGTAAATGTGCATTAATCTATTATTGCCAACACTCACAAGTCTCGTAATGACAGCAAATGTACCAAAAATTCTACTTAATTAGCTATCGTATAAAACAATCTAAACACAGACTTGAACCATTAAAAACTCTTGAAATCATTCATCTGTAGGGTCTTTTGAAGTTCCGAGGGGTCGAACCAGCCTAAAAATGGCTGAGCAGGTTTAAAGCAAAAAAGTAATGCTTCTCTCAGCTAGCTTCCATGAAATTCTATATTTCGAGTCCTTCGGTTCTGTTTCTAGCTGTTTGCCTGCACATCCTTTTGATTGTAATCACCTTTAGGCTTTTCATATTACCAATTCCAGAACCAGAATCGGTTCGAAGCTTTTCATATTGTCTGTTCCGTTTTCAGAATCGGTTCCAGAATCGTGATCCAATTCTGGTATTCGGTTCGAGAAATTTTCTCGATCCTTTGTCGTATTTCTATAGAAACAAAAGGACGAATTTGAAATAACATTTCAAACATTTGAAAAAGAATACTGGTTTCTTGATTTTAGTAGTAGTAGTAGTAGTAGTAGTAGTAGTAGTAGTAGTAGTAGTAGTAGTAGTAGTAGTAGTAGTAGTAGTAGTAGTAGTAGTAGTAGTAGTAGTAGTAGTAGTAGTAGTAGTAGTAGTAGTAGTAGTAGTAGTACTAGTAGTAGTAGTAGTAGTAGGTAGTGGTATTAGTAGTAGTAGTAGTAGTAGTAGTGGTAGTAGTAGTAGTGGTAGTAGTAGTAGTAGTGGTAGTGGTAGTAGTAGTAGTAGTAGTAGTGGTAGTGGTAGTAGTAGTAGTAGTAGTAGTAGTAGTAGTAGTAGTAGTAATAGTAGTAGTAGTAGTAGTAGTAGTAGTAGTAGTAGTAGTAGTAGTAGTAGTAGTAGTAGTAGTAGTAGTAGTAGTAGTAGTAGTACATGTAGTAGTAGTAGTAGTAGTAGTAGTAAGCAAGTTTGGCTCAGGCAAGAAGCCTGTTTGGTGAATATATTTCAGTGTATTTAAAAAATAATTCAAGAGTAGAAGGCAATATTTATACATTTTAAGTACGATCGTACGAGTTTTGTAATAAAGTAGTATTTGAAAGAGCGCCTAAATGTTATTTACGAAACTTTGAACGAGCTATTTTAGATAAAAATATTGTTATCTTTTGAGAAGTAATATAATTACTTAATTACTTACTTAATAATCTTTTGATAAGACTAAAAAAGAATAGAAAAATTTAACGCTTTTCATTTTCCTACCGATTCTGGTTCCGGAATCGGAATTATTCTGGTTCTGGAATCGATCTTCTTGAAAAGCCTACTTGTCTTGGAGGCTTTTCATATTACCAATTCCAGAATCAGAATCGGTTCGGATCTTCCAAGAAAAACAGCAGTATAACTATTTGATTCTGTTGAATGTCTGACTGCCTTAACAACCTCGCTTAGCACTATTTTTCACTTTCTTCTTGGCGATTGTCATTCAATTAATAATAAAAACTTTATAGCACGTACCTCCCTCTAGTTATGAAGACAAAAAGTTATACTTCACAAATTGGTTCTGATTCTGCAACCAGAACAAGCAATATGAAAAGGCCCTAGGTTGTTACAATTTGTTTTAATTTACTTAGTTCATTATTCGATAAGTTTTTAAACACCTCAAAACCCAACCAGAAATCGCGCGAGAGATCCAGTAGTCAATCATCTTAGATCTTGTCGGCGTCGGCGACGAATAGGCCTAGGTTTAATTCGATTCGACGATTCGATACATGATCTGCGAGTCTTCAACCTCTCCTTTCTTGGTAGTGGTATTGTCGTATTGAGAGAATATAGTAATTAGTAAGCACAGCTTTTCGTCTCTTGCGAGCTTGACTGTTGGTGTTTTGCATGATCAGTCTCACTCACCCACCCGGCCACCCCATGCCATCTCCTTCGGCCTCATTCATCTATGCTGTATGGTCGTGGTGTAGTGTAATCAGTGTAGACGTGCCGTGTAGTTTATAGTGTAGCTACATTTGTGTGTGTAATACTCACGTCATACAAAGAAAATGACATGATGTGGCTGGTGCATAAAATACTAGGCTTACATCTTACATGATAAAAACTAAGAAGGCAACACTTGACATACCTTCATACCTTGCAATACAAATTTTATACATGACATGGCAGCATAGTACTGGGCTAGCTATCTTAATTTTATAAAACCTATTTGCTATGCATCAATGATCCCATAGTGTGGATCATGCTAAGTGCACGCGAGAAACGACCCAAAGCTAATTCCCAAAAGCACGCCGACGACAAGCGAATGCACGCCGATGCACGCCGATAAATTAAAATTCAAATTGAATACAAAAAACGTATTTTAAATTGCATTGTGTAAAACAAAGCAACAAACGATGTACAAAAGAAATGATATATCTTTAAAAACGTGTATTTCTCATACATTAATTTATTTAACAGTCTTATACACTGTTTATTTATAATAGTTTTTTTTCAAAAGTTAAATGCAATAATACGTATTTTATGTCTGCTTACCATTGCATTGGCAGCTTTGCCACATCAGGTGCCAGGCACGCGGCACGCGGCGCATGCCAGGCACGCCAGTGTATTTATGTAGTGTGCATTATGCACGCCAAATGCACGCCACTTACCTAATCGCACGCCGGTGCACGCCACTTTTGAAAATGCACGCGGGAAAATTCTCGCGTGCACTACATGATCTACACTATGGCAATGATCTATATTGTTAAATATCAAATCAAATATTTGAATAGTCCTATATATCACTTAGGTGAAACTGTAATGAGTTTTGACTAAATATTTTTTTAGTTTTCAATAATATCAAGTAGGCCTAGTAAATATGATAAAATTTTTATAAAACTCTAAAGTAAACAAAAAAGAAATATTTTTAATAGGCCTAGCTTAATCGTTAGTTAGGATATTTAATTTTGTGAAGAAAATTTTGAGAGACCAAGCAAAACAAAGGACCAATAGAATAAAGGCCTATCTTTCCATTTTAGATCTAAACCCTCCTTTAGATTTACCTTTTTCATTTGTACTATTGAGATTAGGCCCTAAATTGAACCCATAAGCCTAGTGCAAAAGGATTCCCATGTACAACAGAAGGTAAATATCAATTTTAGCCTATTATATATGACAGCAAGATGTGTGGGTTCCCCAACAGATATTCACCCCGACAGATATTTTTTCTTTGGGCAGATAATTCAAACAAAAAATGAATTCATGTTTCGGGATACATTCCTTACTCTGACGCCATATTTAGCTTTAAAAATTTGTAAGCAGAAATTTTTTGTCCCAAAGAAAAAAAAATTGGGATGAATGCAAAGTGTGTCAAAAGACGAATTCATTGGCACCCCTTACAAACACATTTTGGAAGCAAATATCTCGGGAAATACAAAAGGGAATAATGTGTCTAAGATGTCATTGCAAAGCTGAGACATGCGTCAAGAAGTAATAAAAGTTTCAGAGCAAATTATTGAAGCATTGAGACGTAGCGATAAATCAAAGTTTTTGTTGATCAACAATCTTCAACCAAGATAAACCAAAACTTTGCTCCTTGCTTATTGGGCATCCTAAAGGGGGCACTAGATTACTAGTGGAATTTAGCATGCTAGCTTGAGTTTTATTCAATGTAATATAAAAAAAACAAAATAATATTTTTCATTGGATAAAATTAAATAAGTTTAATATGTATTAGGTCTAATTAAGTTTAATTATGTATTAGGTCTATATGTATTAAGCTACAAAAAGATATTTAGATTTTTTGAATGATATAGATCTTAACTAAGGATTATCTAGTAAAGTTAAAGCTTAATATATAATTAAATGATATATTATTTTTGTGCAGATGTAGATAAATGATTTTCCAAAATATCTAATATATACCTATTGGCAATATGCTACTTTATCCTGTTATTTTATAACTTTGTTTTTAATGCTTTTTCTTTGTATCATTAAAATATCAATCAACATTTAATTAAAATTCAAAATTCAGCAATAAATTTGTTCCTAAATATTTTTTTATGTTGCAGAAATTACTTAAGGCCTGATCGCGCTACTTATCAGTAGGCATTTAGAGAATATTCAGCTAAAATAGAATGCGCGGTCCACTATCGCTGCCACTACCCAGGCGACTGCGCCAACTGGTGCTGGCCAATTTTGCCTGTCCTGGCAATCGCACTGGCCACCTCGCTCGCCTGGCATTTCGCCTCGCCTCCCATGAGCAGCAGCACGCCTCCCGCCTGTGCGCCGAGGCTTGCATTGATTTGTTGCCAGCAGCAACACCCGCCTCGCCGGCGACCTGCCTGGAGGTTGGCTTTGGCGCCGGGCACGCGCTGGCCGAGCTGCGACGACTTCGGCCAGTTGGCGAGCTTCGCCTTCTGGGCGTCGACGCGAGCAGCTTGGCTTTGAAGCTGGCAACGGCGCAGCTTGGCGGCGAGCCCGACAATGCAAAGCTGTTCCACTGCCAGGCCGACGACCTGCTGCCTGTGGCCACCGGCAGCTGCAACCTGGTTGCTCAGGTAGCTTAGCCTAGGTTGGCTTAGGCTGCTGATTCTTCAGTGTCTGCTCCCCCGGGTCTTCAGGTGTTGCTACCCCTTTATAGATTTTTTCAGGCGCTGCTATCTTTAGTTCCTCAGGTGCTATTTGCTATTGCCCCCCGTTCTTCAGGTGCTTTTGCCCCCCGGTTTTTTATGTGCTTTTGCCCACCGGTTCTTTATGTGCTTTTGCCCCCCGGTTTTTTATGTGCTTTTGCCCACCGGTTCTTTATGTGCTTTTGCCCCCCCCCCCCGGTTCTTTATGTGCTTTTGCCCACCGGTTTTTTATGTGCTTTTGCCCACCGGTTCTTTATGTGCTTTTGCCCCCCGGTTTTTTATGTGCTTTTGCCCACCGGTTTTTTATGTGCTTTTGCCCACCGGTTCTTTATGTGCTTTTGCCCCCCGGTTTTTTATGTGCTTTTGCCCACCGGTTTTTTATGTGCTTTTGCCCACCGGTTCTTTATGTGCTTTTGCCCCCCGGTTTTTTATGTGCTTTTGCCCACCGGTTCTTTATGTGCTTTTGCCCCCCCCGGTTCTTTATGTGCTTTTGCCCACCGGTTCTTTATGTGCTTTTGCCCACCGGTTCTTTATGTGCTTTTGCCCACCGGTTTTTTATGTGCTTTTGCCCACCGGTTCTTTATGTGCTTTTGCCCACCGGTTCTTTATGTGCTTTTGCCCCCCGGTTTTTTATGTGCTTTTGCCCACCGGTTCTTTATGTGCTTTTGCCCACCGGTTCTTTATGTGCTTTTGCCCACCGGTTCTTTATGTGCTTTTGCCCACCGGTTTTTTATGTGCTTTTGCCCACCGGTTCTTTATGTGCTTTTGCCCACCGGTTCTTTATGTGCTTTTGCCCACCGGTTCTTTATGTGCTTTTGCCCCCCGGTTTTTTATGTGCTTTTGCCCCCCGGTTTTTTATGTGCTTTTGCCCACCGGTTCTTTATGTGCTTTTGCCCCCCCCCCCGGTTCTTTATGTGCTTTTGCCCACCGGTTCTTTATGTGCTTTTGCCCACCGGTTCTTTATGTGCTTTTGCCCACCGGTTCTTTATGTGCTTTTGCCCCCCCCGGTTCTTTATGTGCTTTTGCCCACCGGTTCTTTATGTGCTTTTTCCCCCCCCCGGTTCTTTATGTGCTTTTGCCCCCCCCCCCGGTTCTTTATGTGCTTTTGCCCCCCGGTTCTTTATGTGCTTTTGCCCCCCGGTTCTTTATGTGCTTTTGCCCCCCGGTTCTTTATGTGCTTTTGCCCCCCGGTTCTTTATGTGCTTTTGCCCCCCGGTTCTTTATGTGCTTTTGCCCCCCGGTTTTTTATGTGCTTTTGCCCACCGGTTCTTTATGTGCTTTTGCCCACCGGTTCTTTATGTGCTTTTGCCCACCGGTTCTTTATGTGCTTTTGCCCCCCCCCCGGTTCTTTATGTGCTTTTGCCCACCGGTTCTTTATGTTCTTTTGCCCCCCCCCGGTTCTTTATGTGCTTTTGCCCACCGGTTCTTTATGTGCTTTTGCCCCCCCCCCCGGTTCTTTATGTGCTTTTGCCCCCCGGTTCTTTATGTGCTTTTGCCCCCCGGTTCTTTATGTGCTTTTGCCCCCCGGTTCTTTATGTGCTTTTGCCCCCCGGTTCTTTATGTGCTTTTGCCCACCGGTTCTTTATGTGCTTTTGCCCCCCCCCCCGGTTCTTTATGTGCATTTGCCCCCCGGTTCTTTATGTGCTTTTGCACCCCCCCGGTTCTTTATGTGCTTTTGCCCACCGGTTCTTTATGTGCTTTTGCCCCCCCCCGGTTCTTTATGTGCTTTTGCCCCCCCCCGGTTCTTTATGTGCTTTTGCCCCCCAGTTGTTCAGGTGCTACTGCCCTCAGTTGCTAAGGTGCTACTGACCCCAGTTGCTAAGGTGCTACTGACCCCAGTTGTTCAGGTGCTACTGCCCTCAGTTGCTAAGGTGCTACTGACCCCAGTTGCTAAGGTGCTACTGACCCCAGTTGCTAAGGTGCTACTGACCCCAGTTGTTTCAGGTGCTACTGCCCTCAGTTGCTAAGGTGCTACTGACCCCAGTTGCTAAGGTGCTGCTGACCCCAGTTGCTAAGGTGCTACTGACCCCAGTTGTTCAGGTGCTACTGCCCTCAGTTGCTAAGGTGCCACTGCCCCCAGTTGCTAAGGTGCTGCTGCCCCCAGTTGCTAAGGTGGTGCTGCCCCCCGTCCATCAGGGCTTGCTAAACCTAACCCTGCAAGCTATGGTTCCCCAACGCCCCACCGGCCCCGCCCCAATTCCAGGTGAACTGCTTCGGCGTGCTGCCCCGCGCTCAGTTGGCCGGGGCCTGCAGAGAAGCCTACCGGGTGCTCCGGACGGCCGGCTGGTGGCGGTGGCCGACTGCTGGCTGACCAGCCGGTTGGTCGCGGAGCTCGGCCGGCCGGATCTGCTGGACAGCCTGGCTGCCCTGGAGGCGGCCGGCTTCTCCAAGTTGAAGCACAGTCGGCGCCAGTGCCGCCTGACTGGCCGGCCGCTGCACCTGGTCACGGCTGAGGTCCGCTGACCCCCCTTGGAGGAGTGTCCACGCAGACGGAAAAGTGTCTTTCTGACTTTAAGAGCAGTCCAGCGCCTTTTTCAGTTCGTGCATATTAAAGTGACCGTTTGTTACCTGCGGCCACAGATACTTGAATAAGTAGATGGGCCACTCAGGCATATGTACTTAGTAAAACAGCTTTCTACTTTCAATTCAGTAGCAAATAAGAATACATAAGCTTTTATAAAAAGGCAGCTGAAATGACTTTGATAAGTTTAGAAGCCAAAGCTAATCGGTTCAGCCATAATGTACATTAGCCAGTCCACTGAAATGTACATGGCAGCTTTAGGCTGGAATTCCGTGGAAGGCAATAACGGGGCGAGGCGGGGGGGGGGTAGTGTGGAAAGGCGTCGTTGGAAGGTTTAATCTGGAAGAGCCCATAAATGAACCTTGACTTTAAAAATACATTAAAATGCTTCAGTTTAACTTACTACTGAACTGATAGTAGCTTACACGCAAATGTGCTGAGTGGCCCATCTAGTTATTCTCATATTGTATCATTGTATCCAAATGATTGAAAACCCCAAGGAATTACTCAGAATAAAATATGAATTGCAGAGACTATGGAACTTGAATGAAAATTTGCATCCAGTTTGAAGAAACAGGTAAAACCGAAAAAAAACTGGTGGTAGCTGCACCCATGAGACACGCTATGAAACAAAAAACCAGCTTGGCTTTCTGTTTCTACGAAAGCGTCCTAGAGGTTTCAGACCAGAAGTCCTGCAGTATATCTGCAGTTATTAGCTTGTTAGCTCCTATTTTAATTGCTGCTTCATCCGGTTCATCAATATGTTGTCAGCCTTGTTTTTTTGTTGTGGATGATTTTTTGGTTGCTAACCAATGTGTTCAGGCATTTGTGAGCCTTTGTCTGCTCAGCTGCAGAAAATTGTATTTTAATAAACTGCGTTCTCGGATATTCGATTTCTTAGCATAGCTGCAAATTTTTTATGACAGCAAGCATTTTAGTTATTTGTTTGACTTATTTGTTTATTTTTTTAAAATACTTCTTGCGCAACTGGTGTCCGTATAGCGCAGTTATTGGTATATTTATCTGCAGTCGAGGTGCATTGACTAGTCTTTCCCTATCACGCTATGGCAGAGGTTGGCAAACTTTTTTACCCCGAGGCCAGATAGACAACCTAGCGCATGAGGAGAGAGAGGAGAGAGAAACAAGATGAGATGACAGATGGGAGAATGGAGAGGCAAGGCGAGGTTAAACGAGAGTAGACGAAAGGAAAGGAGAGATGAAATAGGAGAAGAGAGGAGAGAAGAGAAGAGAAGGTGAGAGGATCGAAGGGAGAGGATAAAGTAGAGGAGAGAAATGAGAGGAGATTAGAGAGAAGGGAACTGAGAAGAGACTACAATAGCAATCCGGCCCGCTCAAGGTTTGTCTCTTCTCAAAGGCCCGAGGGCCGGATGGAGAGGCTTCACGGGAGAGTCTCGTAAGGCGGTAGCACACAGAACCGGGAGTACAGCTCGCGAGAGGGGGGCAATCTATGGCCATAGACTACGAGGGTCATCCCAAAAGTTCTCTGTATCACTGAATTACTCCTACGAACTGGCACCAATTTTGAAGAAACTGCACACAAACTTGCACCAATATCTGCACACAACATTGATGAATTTTCATAAAAAATCTCCATGCAATTAGAAATAACAAGCTGAGTTGTCCAACACCTTCAGAGCAAATGGACAGCTCTCACATTGACTTCTTTAACTGGCACAGTGCAGCTCGTGCAGCATCACCGACCAGTCATGTGAGTCAGCCAGTCATTCAAGAATAAATGATGGAATTCTTGTCAAGTTCATTCACTTTTCTGCTTGTGACACTTGCCTATTCAGTCGGTGATGCTGCACGAGCTGCACTGTGCCAGTTAAAGAAGTCAATGTGAGAGCTGTCCATTTGCTCTGAAGGTGTTGGACAACTCAGCTTGTTATTTCTAATTGCATGGAGATTTTTTTATGAAAATTCATCAATGTTGTGTGCAGATATTGGTGCAAGTTTGTGTGCAGTTTCTTCAAAATTGGTGCCAGTTCGTAGGAGTAATTCAGTGATACAGAGAACTTTTGGGATGACCCTCGTATTTTCTTTGGGCCACAGCTGGAAGTCATGGCCCAGAGAGAACCATACGCTAAAATCAGTCTGATGGACAGAGAGAGGACAGTGAATGAATACGTTTCGAGTTTGATGTTTGTGAAATCAACCAAATTTTCTGCTGCTTTCGGTTCTTATTCTACGTGCTAATATAATAACAATGATAATAATTTATTACACCTACCCTATGGTTTTTGCGCGGCGCATTTGAAGGCTGCGTACGGCTGTTCAGTCCAAGGACTATATCATTCCTACAAAATAGGTGGTTAAATGCTTGTTAATGACAATCCTGAACAATAAATAACCTTTCAAACTTTGTTTAATAAATTATATTGTAGAGATTTATAATCTGTTGCAACTCGTACAGTTGCCATGGTAACTGTGAGGATCTGCACTCTTGTCTTGACGGAATGAATTTCCATTCACCTTATTCGCTTTGTAGATCGCAAAGAGAGCAGAGCCTATAGAGACTCAGCTATGCGACTATTGTTTCTCGGGAGCTTCTCAGCCCGCCTGCCCAAGGGTCTCTGAAACTTTCAGATTTGGTTTCCATGGTTACCGCGCCGGCAGGGGGTTGACAGAAGAACGGAGTGGGTAGAGAAACTTCTGAATTAGTGTACGCTATGGACGGCTTCTCGTGGGAGAATGGGTGTTTGAGGTTGGGGCTGCTGAGAGCTTGTGTTCTGGCAGGCAACCCGCTCTCTCTGCATTGCTGCCACTCCCCGGCTGTCCCAAACTCTGCACAAGAATGCTCTGCTTCTCTCCCACCATTGTGCTCAACAGACTCATCTATCCCCTTCCCCCCAGCCTGCCTGCATTTGTGAGTAGGGCTTAGTGAGCACAGCCTTTATAGGCATACCTTGGCTTTGATGTCTTCATGAAATCCTCCGTCAGTTGCTATAGTATCCCAGCCGTCCTCCGGTGCGGACAAATCCCGTTAACATCTCTGTCTAATCCCGGTACCGCTTTGTTTCATAGCCCTGTAATCTGCTGCTCCTTCTGAGTCTTCGGTTCCAATCGAACTCCGCGATCTCAATTCCCTCTTCTGTAGATTAGTTTAGAATTATAAATATCAGTTATGGATCTCATAATGGACCAGGCCGCTCACTTCTACGATAGCTACCAATTCTGGCTGAGAAAAGCCGGTGAGTGAAACCATTGGAATTAGAATTTCAATTAGAGTTCCTACCTGTAATGGTTGCTATAGGAACTGTTGCAACACTCGTACGACCTCCGATTCGGATGTTATTATCGCATTGCCTTCTGATAACTTTGATTTTCAGCACGAAAATCACAATATTCACAATATGCTGTTATTATTTTTTCACTCCGCAGACAAGCGCGTGGCAGACTGGCCGCTAATGAAATCCTACTGGCCCACCTGGGCCCTGATGTTCGGCTACCTGATCGCGGTGAAGGTCGGCCAGCGCCTCATGGCCAGCCGCCAGCCCTTCCGCCTACGCTGGCCCCTGTTCGCCTACAATATCTGCCTTGTGGTGCTCAACTTTCACATATTCTCCGAGGTAACTAAAGATAACTGAGATATCTACGGATATTTTTTGTTCAAAATATATTCTTTCTTGACAGACTTTAGCCTGCAGTCTACTACTCAGTAGAGTGGTAGACAAAATTGCAACCTTTTTTTATTCTATGGCCTGAAAAAGTTAAATTAAGCACGCGGCAATAATTTCAGCTACTGTACTGCTCTTGGAAACGCAACTACAACTACCTGTGCCAGCACATCGACTACTCGGACAATCCCTACGAGGTTCGCATCGCCAAGGTCTTGTGGTGGTACTACTTCTCCAAGTGTATCGAGTTTATGGACACAATGTTCTTTGTGCTGAGAAAGAAAAACACGCAGATCAGCTTCCTGCATCTCTACCACCACGCCACCATGTTCCCGATCTGGTGGATCGGCGTGAAGTGGGTGGCCGGCGGTCAGTCTTTCCTCGGCGCCATGATCAACTCCTTCATTCACGTGCTCATGTACACCTACTATGGGCTGAGCTCCCTTGGAGAGGCTGTGCAGAAGTTCCTGTGGTGGAAGCGGTACCTGACCCGGCTGCAACTGGTGAGGGAGAGTCTTATGCAGCTATCCAATGCACGCAATACTCAATGCACAAAAGCCCTAATCCCAGGAATCCATGCACCACTCTAAATGCGTCCAGTGAAACTCCCCACGTGTGTAGATTTAAAACAATCATACTTGGCTAATGAAACTGTCCGCAGATTCAATTCTTCATCGGGATGCTGGTCGGCACTCATTCTCTGCTAACTGGCTGCGGCGCCGTCCCCATCTGGATGGAGTACTCCGGCATGGTGTATGGTCTCTCCATGATTGCACTGTTCGCCAACTTCTATCACAAAGAGTACGTCACCAGAAGCAATTTGAACAAGCGGGAAGCCGTCGGCAAAGTGAGTGTCCAGAGAAAATCTTATTCACAATTTGTACTTTTTCTGAGTTCGATCGTTTCGAAAACGAATCGCCCATCTGTTGGCATTGCAGCGACCGAACGGGCAGGCGAACGGACACGCCATCAACGGGCACGTCGCGTCCTCAAAGAAGCAACATTGAATAGAAATTAATGGATGTAACAGTGGCTCTCACGCTATCTCAGTCGCGTCTGTGGCTCTCAGTCTGTTTGGTACAGGCACCTATTGTCTATGGTCGAAACTGGCATCGATCGACCATAAAAACATGGCCATAGGCCATAGCCCGTATAAGCCATAGACTATATGAATAGAGAAGCAAAATGAGACGCCGCCTATGAGTAAAAGACTGAATGTAAACTAACCGATTAATTTGCGTGTGAATAGTGACCACAGATGCTAAAAACTGTGATCGTGACTGTCACCTAGGCAAAAGAGCGGCAGCTAAAATGGATGATCCGTTATAGTCTATGGCTTATAAGGTCGTAGTCTATGGCAATGTTTTCCTTAACATCTCTCGTGCTGGTTTGTATGGGGATTGCTTCATGGAGTCTCGCTTTGTTTCACTAAAGTCTCATTAAGATCGTCCGAAGCAATGGGAAAAGAGGGAGTTTTTGCTAACTGTAGATTGAAGTCGTGCCATTTTGATCATGGTAGTAGGCAAGTTAAAAGCCCCTTATTCCCCACACTGCAAACTGTCATTTAGCTTATATAATACGGTCGTTTGGCCATACGAGGCCTTAGAACGCTTCGCATAAGCAGGTGTGTAATATTCTATAGCTAAGTGCCACTAGAATTGAAATTTCAATAGTCCATACTTGCCTGTTGCTTCATTTGAGCCTGTCTATTTCTTCTGCTACCAATTCTTCATTGTTGAAGGGGCCAGTTTATTGCGCTTGATTTAAAAAATGTGTCTTAGTTTCATGGCCTGGCGCTTTACTTTAAGGAGCGTATGAGTCTCTTTATACTTTAGTAATGGTATCTTCCTCTGGGAGAATGCAATTTCTCGACTCTGCATTCAGCAGCCCAAACCGCCCGGCTCTATACCTCTGATCGTTCAGTAGTCTACCGCCTCTACCCCTGATCGTTCAGTAGTCTACCGCCTCTACCCCTCATCGTTCAGTAGTCTACCGCCTCTACCCCTGATCGTTCAGTAGTCTACCGCCTCTACCCCTGATCGTTTAGTAGTCTACCGCCTCTACCCCTTATCGTTCAGTAGTCTACCGCCTCTACCCCTGATCGTTCAGTAGCCTACCGCCTCTACCCCTTATCGTTCAGTAGTCTACCGCCTCTACCCCTGATCGTTCAGTAGCCTACCGCCTCTACCCCTGATCGTTCAATAGTCTACCGCCTCTACCCCTGATCGTTCAGTAGTCTACCACCTCTACCCCTCAGGCACAGCACTGCCTCTCAATTGCTAATTGAGCAAAACTTATTCTGTTGACACCTTCCTGTCTTTTACTGTTTTCTATTTTGTTTTTATCTCTTTAAATAGATAGTTCTGCTGAGCCAACAACCATTTTAAAGTCTAATTTTGCACCTTTTTGCCCCGATAACTGCGCGCTGCTTTTTTGATCTGATTTCCTGTACTTTTGTGTTATCCACCGGAGTTTTATCCTACCAATATTGTTTTTGTAGATTTTTTGTTACGTTGAAGTTTCTTTTTAAAAAATGTCATAAAAGCTGGAGGATTGATGTTTTGATCTCATGTTGTATTTCTCCGTTCGCAGTGGACCCATCATTCTCCATTACTGCTGGTCCATGCGTAAGTTTTTAATCTTGCTTTTTGTCATAAATTTTTTTTTAACTTTTTAAAGTTGATGTTTAACGTCGAGGGCTAGATGGACTTCATGGTCTGAGTACTTAACAAGAGTTTATTGTTTTGTGTGCCTCTTTTTGTTTACTGATTTCAACGAGAAATTTTAGCGATGAAATACACTTGATAGTTGAATCTCTGTGCAATAAATTCATGCTTTACTTCCCAGTAAAATGGACTTAAATTCTGTTGTAGTTTTACTAAGTTTTGCTCCGATGCCGGCAGGATATTCAACGACCCATCGCCTTTTAAACCCAATCGACAACGACAACAACAGAATACGCAGTTAGCGTCACAGGGCGCGCCTCAAGGCCAGGTCGCGAATGAACGCCACACCGCCGGCCGAATCCGGGGCGCCGGCGTCAGCCAGCAGGCAGTCGACGAAACGAGTCAGCAGCAGCACCTCCTGCACCGGCTCTGGGCAGTACGACTCAGCGCGGATGATGTGGCCTGCCAGCTGGAGTAGCCGACGACGCAGCAGGTCGCTTGGACGGACCAGGCCGGCGCGGTGATACAAAGCCGCGTTGGTCACTCGCTCGTAGCCGATCTTGAAGGCGGGCAGTCCTGCAGTCCGAGGCCTTGCCTGACCGCCAGAGGGAGGCGTTGTTCCAGGCGGTGATCGAGACCGTTCTGCTGTACAACGCCGAGACCTGGACGCTGACGGAGTCGCTCGAGCAACAAGTTGACGCGGTGCACGCTGCATGGCCTGCTGCGCGCCGCCTTCAAGATCGGCCAATCGACAATCTAGCAAATCTTTGATGCATCCCTTTAAAGAAGCTCTTGGGCTCACTCATTGGCTGCTAAGCACGCAAAGCAGGGGTGAAACCGCTCGATTCAATATCTAGACGAAGTTGACCGATTACAAAGTTGCGCACTGATGTGATCCTCTGCAAATGTCTCTGAAGCATCTGCAGTCTTTGATAAATCCCCGCTGTAAACTCATGTGTGTACAAACAGGTCAATGTCGTTTGTCTGGTATGGCATTCCTTTTATTGATATATTTTAGTATTGTTTAATTCTTGGCATGAAGGGCAATGAAAGTTCTCAATCGTGTTGGAAACCCAAAGACGACGTTCGAACCCCTGAGAAAAGACACCTGGGACAATAGGACACCTGGGACAATAGGACACCTGAGACAAAAGGATGCCTGGGACAATAGGATACCTGGGACAATAGGATATCCTGGGACAATAGGACACCTGGGACAATAGGACACCTGGGACAATAGGACGCCTGGGACAATAAGACACCTGGGACAATAGGACACCTGGGACAATAAGACACCTGGGACAATAAGACACCTGGGACAATAAGACACCAGGGACAATAAGACACCTGGGACAATAAGACACCTGGGACAATAGGACACCTGGGACAATAGGACACCTGGGACAATAAGACACCTGGGACAATAAGACACCTGGGACAATAGGACACCTGGGACAATAGGACACCTGGGACAATAAGACACCTGGGACAATAAGACACCTGGGACAATAAGACACCTGGGACAATAAGACACCTGGGACAATAAGAAACCTGGGACAATAAGAAACCTGGGACAATAGAACACCTGGGACAATAAGACACCTGGGACAATAAAACACCTGGCACAATAAGACACCTGGAACAAAAGACACCTGGGGCAATAGGACACCTGGGACAATAAGACACCTGGGACAATAAGACACCTGGGACAATAAGACACCTAGGACAATAAGACACCTGGGACAATAAGACACCTGGGACAATAGGACACCTGGGACAATAGGACACCTGGGACAATAAGACACCTGGGACAATAAGACACCTGGGACAATAAGACACCTGGGACAATAGGGCACCTGGGACAATAAGACACATGGGACAATAGGACCCTGGGACAATAAGACACATGGGACAATAGGACACCAGGGACAATAGGACACCAGGGACAATAGGACACCTTTGACAATAAGATACCTGGGACAATAAGATACCTGGAAAAATGAGACAACTGGGACAATAAGACACCTGGGACAATAGGACACCCGGGACAATGAGACACCTGGGACAATAGGACACCAGGGACAATGAGACACCTGGGACAATAGGACAGCTTGGACAATAGGAAACCTGGGACAATAGGACACCTGGGACAATAAGATACCTGGGACAATAAGATACCTGGGACAATAAGATACCTGGAAAAATGAGACAACTGGGACAATAAGACACCCGGGACAATGAGACACCTGGGACAATAGGACAGCTGGGACAATAAGACAGCTGGGACAATAAGACACCTGGGACAATAGGACACCCGGGACAATGAGACACCTGGGACAATAGGACAGCTGGGACAATAGGACACCTGGGACAATAGGACACCTGGGACAATAGGACAGCTGGGACAATAGGACACCTGGGACAGTAGGACACCTGGGACAGTAGGACACCTGGGACAAAAAGACACCTGGAACAATAGGACACCTGGGACAAAAAGACACCTGGAACAATAGGACACCTGGGACAAAAAGACACCTGGAACAATAGGAAACCTGGGACAATAGGACACCTGGGACAATAGGACAGCTGGGACAATAGGACACCTGGGACAATAGGACAGCTGGGACAGTAGGACACCTGGGACAAAAAGACACCTGGAACAATAGGACACCTGGGACAAAAAGACACCTGGAACAATAGGACAACTGGAACAATAGGAAACCTGGGACAATAGGACACCTGGGACAATAGGACAGCTGGGACAATAGGACACCTGGGACAATAGGACAGCTGGGACAGTAGGACACCTGGGACAAAAAGACACCTGGAACAATAGGACACCTGGGACAAAAAGACACCTGAAACAATAGGACACCTGGGACAAAAAGACACCTGGAACAATAGGACACCTGGGACAAAAAGACACCTGGGACAATAAGACACCTGGGACAAAAAGACACCTGGAACAATAGGACACCTGGGACAAAAAGACACCTGGAACAATAGGAAACCTGGGACAAAAAGACACCTGGAACAATAGGAAACCTGGGACAAAAATACACTTGGGACAAAAATACACTTGGGACAATAAGACACCTGGGACAACAGGAAACTATAACAACTGATGACGGCTACGAGGGCACCAAGACACTTGGGTAGACAGGTCGCTAGACTGGGATACTGGGAGGCAAAGCAACTCAGTCAGAAGAGCTCTAACCTACCGCTAGCAGAATTGTGCAGCTCGGTGCTGCCTGCGAGCCGTCAACTTCGTCTGCTATTTCTGCTGGCAGCTGTCGCCTATGCCGCCACCTTGTCGCTGCTGATTCTGCATAGCGCTCTCAACGGCACCAACGGTAGTCGACGAAATTTGGTTGCTAACCTGCCGCTCCAGAGGGACGTGGCCTTGAAGAAGAGTCCGATCGCTCAGCAGCGACGGCTGAGTAGCGGTTTTTGGATAAATAAAAGGCGCATTGCCTTACAAAACTGGCTCGCAGGGCAGCGGACTCGTCAGTGGTCTTCCGTAAAGCTGGCCAGCTCGACTTTGGCCACATTAAGCACAGTCGGCTCGACAGGCAGGCCAGCAAGGAGACTACAGATTGAAGCAACTGAGAATGCTTGAAGAGACCACTGAAGGCGTGTAGGGAGATGGTAGATGGTGACGTGGATACGTGATGTGAGAGAGATAAGAGAGTAAGGATGAGGGATGGGGAGAGGGATTGAGGTGGAGGTGTGCGGAGTGGGTAGGGAGTGAGAGAGGCATGAGGATAGGGTAGGGAGTGAGAGAGGCATGGGAATAGGGTAGGGAGTGAGAGAGGCATGGGAATAGGGTAGGGAGTGAGAGAGGCATGGGAATAGGGTAGGGAGTGAGAGAGGCATGGGAATAGGGTAGGGAGTGAGAGGCATGGGAATAGGGTAGGGAGTGAGAGAGGCATGGGAATAGGGTAGGGAGTGAGAGAGGCATGAGGATAGGGTAGGGAGTGAGAGAGGCATGGGAATAGGGTAGGGAGTGAGAGAGGCATGGGAATAGGGTAGGGAGTGAGAGGCATGGGAATAGGGTAGGGAGTGAGAGAGGCATGGGAATAGGGTAGGGAGTGAGAGAGGCATGAGGATAGGGTAGGGAGTGAGAGAGGCATGGGAATAGGGTAGGGAGTGAGAGAGGCATGGGAATAGGGTAGGGAGTGAGAGAGGCATCAGGATAGGGTAGGGAGTGAGAGAGGCATCAGGATAGGGTAGGGAGTGAGAGAGGCATGGGAATAGGGTAGGGAGTGAGGCATGTGGGGATAGGGTAGGGAGTGAGAGGCATGGGAATAGGGTAGGGAGTGAGAGAGGCATGGGAATAGGGTAAGGAGTGAGAGTAGAATGAGGATAGGTTAAGGGAGTGAGAGGCATGGGAATAGGGTAGGGAGTGAGAGAAGCATGGGGATAGGGTAGGGAGTGAGAGAGGCATGGGAATAGGGTAGGGAGTGAGAGAGGCATGGGAATAGGGTAGGGAGTGAGGCATGTGGGGATAGGGTAGGGAGTGAGAGGCATGGGGATAGGGTAGGGAGTGAGAGGCATGGGAATATGGTAGGGAGTGAGAGGCATGGGAATATGGTAGGGAGTGAGAGGCATGGGAATAGGGTAGGGAGTGAGAGAGGCATAAATTAAATTGATTTTAATACTTATGGAACAGGATTTCAGTGTGTATCATTAGATACTGATGCTTTGTTTTCAATTCCGAAATTCTCCGTAATGAAGCACGACTGACACTTCTGCGTGACATAAATTTTCCGAGCCTCTAAATATAGCAGAACAGAAAAGGCATCTAATTTACAACTGGGCTTAAAATATGTTCTGAAGAGTCAGTCCTTCGCTAATTTGCGACAGACAGATGCTTTAGGCATGTCAGTCGGCACAGGTGGCATGACGGCTGCTTCCTGTGCTAGCAGTTTAGAATACTTCGCTCTTTCCTACAATTTCAGTGTTAGGCTAAAGTGGAGATAATTAGACTGCTATAAATGCACTCTCACAGAGAGACAGTTTATGCGTGCAGTTTAAACATCTGGGAGATTTCCGAAAACATGTTCTGTGCTTTTCCGTTTTCTATTTTCTGTGTTATGTGTCTCAGAATGGAAGATTCCTGCAGGGTGGGTTGTGAGGTGATACAGCTAGTAAGGCTTCAAGCAAAGGAGTGAGGCAGTTAAGTAAGGTGCCTAGCGAATGGCTGGGTTGTGGAGTGAAGCAGCTGTAGTAAGGCGCTAAGCAAAGGAGTGGGTTAAGGAGTGAGGCAGCTATAGTAAGGCGCTAAGCAAAGGAGTGGGTTAGCGAGTGAGGCAGCTATAGTAAGGCGCTAAGCAAAGGAGTGGGTTAAGGAGTGAGGCAGCTATAGTAAGGCGTCAAGCAAAGGAGTGGGGCAATTAAGTAAGGTGCCTAGCGAAGGGCTGGGTTGTGGAGTGAAGCAGCTATCAGGGTGTCCGCGCGAAATTCAATATCAATTTCCAGGTTTTTCCAGGTCGCGGACACCCTGCAGCTATAGTAAGGGGCTAAGCAAAGGAGTGGGTTGGGGAGTGAGGCAGCTATAGTAAGGCGCTAAGCAAAGGAGTGGGTTGGCGAGTGAGGCAGCTATAGTAAGGCGCTAAGCAAAGGAGTGGGTTGGGGAGTGAGGCAGCTATAGTAAGGCGCCAAGCGAAGGGCTGGGTTAGAGGGTGAGGCATCTAGTAAGGTGCCAAGCAAATGGGTTGGGGAGTGAGGCAGCCATAGTAGGGCGCTAAGCAAGGGCTGGGTTAGGGAGTGAGGCACATTATCAAGTTATAACATCTAAATCAAATTATAAAAATTCTTCCTTCAACAAAAAAGATTTACTTCAGACAAGAGAATTGCCGCTGACAATAAAGTTTTAACCGGTATTATAATATATTATTATAAAAAGCATACTTCATTACTGACAGTAGATAGCCGCATGTTTGGATTAATAATAATAATATTAATAGGACAGCTGATTTAATGTCGCAAATGGACAGAAACCGGGTAACATTAGCTTGAATTGGCATTAGTAGGATAGGTGTAACAAAGTAATTAATTTATTGAGTTTGTCATCATTACATCAAAATAATTACCACGGCATAAATAAAGGCTAGGCTAGTAAAATTAATCAATGTATTGTTAATCGAAAGTAGCTCGTTTTTGTAATTAAAGACAAACAATTTGCTGTTGAAACGTAAAAAAATCAACGAGACAGACAATCAGAAAGTACATTTAGTAATTAGTAAGCGACAGTTTACTTAAGTTTACTCGAGGAAACTGGCAGGCCGAGCTAAAGGCCGTCACTTGTAGCATCGAGAGGCCACGGCCTGGGTGCACTCCGCTGGCTTCGCGCCCTTGTAGGTGGAGCAGACTAGCTGGAGAAGGTTGGCCTCGGCCTGCTTCTGGATATCCTCGTTGTGCACCTGCGGGTGGGAGGTGGATGTTAGGTATACGGAGGTGAACTCTACGGCCATTCCTATTGGATGAAACAATTGTCACGTGACTTCTATGAGCCAATAACGTCACACAAACCGATAGACGCTATTGATTGGCCGAGACAACAGTCACGTGACAATTGTTTCGTCCAATAGTGGCTCGTGTGACGTGTATACAGTGCCAATAGAAACGACAGAGTGAAATCGCTTTCAAACTACTCACCCGTTGATGGTGACCCAGGGCACGTATTGAAGCGGCGGATTGAGAGTTCGAGTTCGCTCGGCCATCCAGTGCTCGAGCTTGTCGCCCCACTCGTTGTGAGAGCAAGTGTTGATATGGTCCCAGCTGATGTTGAGCGCCACCGCGCACTGCTCCGCCACCTGGAGCATGTTGTCGGCGGTGGAGCGCTCCTCCACGCAGGACAGGTAGGCCATCCAGCGGTCTGGCTTGTCATTCAGCAGTCCAATGGCGCAGGTCTCAACTTGGTTGCCCTCGCACTCAGCTGGGCCGTGCTGGCATTCGAAGATCCATCGGTGGCCCTTGATAGTCTCCTTGGCGTTGCCGTAGGGCACCACGTCGACCATCATGATGCCGGAGGCGTTCAACTTGCGCCAGGCGGGGTACAGCTGCTTATTAAAGAAGGCCTTGCAATCGGGGCAGAGGGACTCCATGTAAATGGTCACCTCCACCGGCTCGGCGGCCGTCCTCTGCACTCGTTTAGCAGATCGGCACTGGCTAGAAACTCCGCACGCTTCGGCGACATCGTCAGAGCCGCACCAGACTGACGGCGACTGGTTGCAATCGCGGTTGGGATTGCTGTTAAAACGCAGAACAGTGCTAGAGGCAAAAGCTGTGCAGGTGCATAGCATCAGAGCTGTCACTAACAGTTGCATCGCGTGTCTAATTAATAATTTATCCAGTGTTGATTCTAACTGGCCTGGCCTCTTAAGTATTGGTTGGGTCGATTAAATACAGTTGGTTGCGACTGACTCTTGAAAACCAGTTTGTGTTGTTCAAGTAAGAAAATAAAGGGCGGTTGGAGGGATGACTGTGACGCCGGAGCCAATGTACAGTGAGGCCGTACATTAAAACCCTGTCTAGGTCAAACCCCGCTGAGTGGAGCGTGAGTGTACACTGCAATTAATTGACCAGAAAGGGGGTTGAGTTCAGACCCCTGGCTGACCCTCTTGGCAAAACAAAGACAAGTAAGTGAAGGCACAACGAAGGAACGTAGAAAGGTTAGAAGGGTTTCAGCAATTCAGTTTATTGTATCGCATTGGGGTCTTTCCTATCCAGGGTCGAGTATGGTTTTCTGATACCTCCCCTAACAGCGCATTAGCCTGCTAGACTGATATTTTTTTAGATCTATCACGACACGAGTTAAACTTAATTCAGCATAAAGTGGAATGCCTCCTTGTTTATCGCTCTCTAATCTTTCAAATTTGAAACAGTTTGCAATGGAAGCAGCAAGTCGGACTTTGATATTGGAAC
The DNA here is from genome assembly GCA_002269645.1 of Macrostomum lignano. Lineage (NCBI taxonomy): Eukaryota > Metazoa > Platyhelminthes > Macrostomidae > Macrostomum > Macrostomum lignano. Next base: position 136,951 of record NIVC01001442.1, on the reverse strand, counting down.
GAGTTAATTTCCGATTTCCTGTTTAATACTGCTGGGCTTGCTTGCTACTGGTGACGCTCCGTTTGTTTATCCAATTGCGAATTTTCCAATTCTGTAACCACCATCGTGTGAAGGCATATCTTTGAAAGAAAACCATGCAGAGAAAAAATGCACGTCACGCTACTTACAAAAGTATGAAGAAATAAAATGAAATTAAGTCATCAAATTTTATCAAAGAACGAAGAACGTACTTAAATATTATAGACTTTTGCCTTAAGGGGATTTATTTTCTGCTTGTTCCAATCGTCTCCAATGTCCCATGAATTGGGATTTGTCGCCACGGCGAGCCAGTCAGAGGAAGTCTTCCTTTTGGTGAGTGAGAAAGGCGACCTAAGCCAAGCCGTCGAATTTCCTCTCTCCCGTCCCCTGCCCCGGGGCCCCATCCGATCCCTCGTACTACTAACTACTTCCCCATTCCGATTCCCCTCAAAGGCGCCGCTCCAAAAAAGATCTGCCTTTATAGCCAGAGCGCGGCCAGTCGAGCTTGGCACCCGAGCGCAGCCAGCACAGCCAGCATACAAGCCAGCCAGAGGAATATCTATTTCATTTAGTTTTAGCATAGCATATGTTTCTATAGAGTCCTTCTCTACTCCCGGGTGAAGCCACAGCCAGCTCTGACATTAAGCAACTGCGCCAAGTCTGCCGCGATGCTGCAGCGAAGAGGCTTCCTGGCTCCGCAGAACACATTCTTGGACACGATTGCCACTAGATTCGATGGCACGCGTGAGTGGGGCAGTCAGACTGTATGGTTGTTATCATTTTCAAATGAAAAGCCTGGACCTTCCATCTCGATCGTGGTATCTTTCGACCATAGACAAGAGCGTATCGTTCTGTCTTGTGCCGATCGTGGTATCTTTCGACCATAGACAGGAGCGTATCGTTCTGTCTTGTGCCGATCATGGTATCCTTCGACCATAGACAGGAGCGTATCGTTCTGTCTTGTGCCGATCGTGGTATCTTTCGACCATAGACAGGAGCGTATCGTTCTGTCTTGTGCCGATCATGGTATCCTTCGACCATAGACAGGAGCGTATCGTTCTGTCTTGTGCCGATCACGGTATCTTTCGATCTTTCCATCTTGTGCCGATCATGGTGTCTTTCGACCATAGGCAGGAGCGTTGGCCCACCACAAAAAAATTGTAAGCTGACTCAAGGACCACTGTGATATACGAGTGTAACAGGACGTAAAACTCGAACTAAATTAATTTTCTGTTTTTTTATAAGCCCAAAGTTGTATGCACTAGCTGTGTATGTTTGTATGTAGGAACTAGCTCGTAATATGCATTGAAATGGAATTATAACTACAATGATGGCTTAAAAGTACCTGCATGCAACATTTTATCACAAATATACTTGATTCAAGAATGAACAAAACAAACAGCGAAGCTATTGCCACTTGTGAGTATTTACAACTCTGGGCTTATGAAATAAAAAGAAAAGCAATATGCAAAGAAAAGCAAAGAAAAGCAAAACTTTCACTACACAGCTATATAAAATACGAGGCCAACTCCTCCGTTGGCGGAGTAAGGGGAAGAACTCCCATCGCCAGAATTTCATTTTCTGAAATCCATCAGCTGAATCCAATGACACGAATCCCATCGTCCAAATCCTCTCCAAATCCTCTATTAAGCTCCCAAAAACCATGTTGTTTTACCTGTTTGCAAAAACTGACTGCCTGCCATCATCCAGACTGACTCTCGCCTGTCTCCTCTCTCCTCTTTGCTCTCTCATCTCTAATCTCTCCTATCTCCTCTCTGCTCTCATCTCCTCGCTTATCTATCATTTCTCATCTCCTCTCTCATCTCTCATCTCTACTCTCCTATCTCTCCTCTCTGCGCTCTCATATTTACTCTCTTCTTTCTCCTCACTACTTTCTCCTCTACTTTTTCCTCTCTCCTCTTTTATCTCTTCTCTCTTCTCTCTCCTCTTTTATCTCCTGTCTGCTCACTCATCTCTCTACTTTCTCCCCTCTCCTCTCTCTCTTATAATCTCGCTTCTCTCTCCTCTCTCTCCCCTCATCTCTACTCATTTATCTCTTCTCTCTCGTCTTTCGGCTCTACTCCCTCCTGTCTCCTCTTTCTCCTCTCTTACCCCCCTCTCCTCTCTCCTCTCAATTCCCTCATCTCTTCTCTCGCCTTTATTCTCTTTTTCTTTTCTCTAATCTGTCCCTTTTAATTCTCTCTGTTCATTTTCTCTTTCATCTAATCTTTTATCTTCTCTTTCCTTTTCTCTTTTCTCTATTCCATTTCATTTAGCCATTTCATCCTCTCCATGAAACAGATACAAAATCCTCTTCGTTAAACTGCAATCCATCGTATATCATCTCATTCAAGCTACAATCCATCAATTTAAAAAAATATTATCTCTATCAAATTTCAGTCAATCAAGACTATGAAACTGAAGTTTATAAAAATATGCTTTTTACTTGTCTGGGTATACGTCAAAAAATCTTCCAAATCTTCCAAATCCTCCATAAAACCTCTGAAACCTCTGTTTTCTCATCTCTCCTTTCTCTTCTCGCTTCTCTCTCTTATCTCTTCTCTCCTGTCTTCTCTCAATTCTCTCTTATCTCTCCTCTTCTCTCTCATCTCTTATCTCTACTCGCTTATCTATCTACTCGGAAATCGTTTTTTCAATGCTGTGCTTTTTGTTTTCATATTTAAAGCAAATAACTTATATCCCCAAACTCAGCGTTGCAAGATCTTTCCAGCAATATAATTCTCTCCTCTCAAAGTTTAAAACTCAAAAACCTCGAGGTTAGGACCACAAACACTAGCTCATGGACTTCTATACTTAGCATAGATGCTAAGTATAGAAGTCCATGACTAGCTGTTGCGAGCAGCAGAAGCTACAGTCTATGGTAAAAAACACCGGGAGTTTTGCGCTGCGACCAGAAAACGCTGGAGTGGCCCATATATGTATATATAATCAGTGCTATTAGGTGCATTGGATTTTCTACAGCCTATATAATTGTATGAAGAAGTAATTGCACTAAAGTGAAGCAGAACGACTTTCCTTACCTCCGTTTGAAAATCATTCCTATTTTTTATCGCCCATTCTTGGAAATTTCCTTCAAGCAGTTTTGGGGGACCCAGTTTTACGACACCCACTGCGCGGCCGGTGCGCCTTGCCTTGAGGCATCCAGCGCATTCTCTAGAATTTTCCGTATACTTTGCTTCCTGTTGCTGGGCAATTACTAGGCTCTACTAAACTCAAGCCCCGAGGCGAATTGCTATTGACTCGCTCATAATAAATATTGCTGCAAGAGTTAAAAGTTCATTGTGATGCCATTTTATGAGTTGCGAGAGGGAGAGGCAGAGAAAGAGAGACAAATATTAGGAGATTGTGAAACCGATTAGGAGATTGTGACACAGATTAGGAGATTGTGACACACATTAGGAGATTTCGACACAGATTAGGAGATTGTGACACAGATTAGGAGATTGTGAAACAGATTAGGAGATTTCGACACAGATTAGGAGATTGTGACACAGATTAGGAGATTGTGACACAGATTAGGAGATTGTGAAACAGATTAGGAGATTTCGACACAGATTAGGAGATTTCGACACAGATTAGGAGATTTCGACACAGATTAGGAGATTGTGAAACAGATTAGGAGATTTCGACACAGATTAGGAGATTGTGACACAGATTAGGAGATTGTGACACAGATAAGGAGATTGTGACACAGATTAGGAGATTGTGACACAGATTAGGAGATTGTGACACAGATTAGGAGATTGTGACAGAGATAAGGAGATTGTGAGACAGAGATTAGGAGATTGTGACCCAGATTAGGAGATTTCGACACAGATGAGAAGATTGTGACACAGATTAGGAAATTTTGACACAGATTAGGAGATTGTGACAGAGATAAGGAGATTGTGAGACAGAGATTAGGAGATTTTGACACAGATTAGGAGATTGTGACACAGATTAGGAGATTTCGACACAGATTAGGAGATTGTGACACAGATTAGGAGATTGTTACACAGATTAGGAGATTGTGACACAGATTAGGAGATTGTGACACAGATTAGGAAATTGTGACACATTAGGAGATTGTGACAGAGATAAGGAGATTGTGAGACAGAGATTAGGAAATTGTGACACAGATTATGAAATCGTGACACAGATTAGGAAATTGAAACACATTAGGAGATTTTGACAGAGATAAGGAGATTGTGACACAGATTAGGAGATTGTGACACAGATTAGGAGATTGTGAGACAGAGATTAGGAGATTGTGACACAGATTAGGAAATTGTGACACAGATTAGGAAATTGACACACATTAGGAGATTGTGACAGAGATAAGGAGATTGTGACACAGATTAGGAGATTGTGACACAGATTAGGAGATTTCGACACAGATTAGGAGATTTCGACACAGATTAGGAAATTGAGACACAGATTAGGAGATTGTGACACAGATTAGGAGATTGTGACACAGATTAGGAGATTTCGACACAGATTAGGAGATTTCGACACAGATTAGGAGATTGTGACACAGATTAGGAGATTGTGACACAGATTAGGAGATTTCGACACAGATTAGGAGATTGTGACACAGATTAGGAGATTGTGACACAGATTAGGAGATTGTGACACAGATTAGGAGATTGTGACACAGATTAGGAGATTTCGACACAGATTAGGAGATTTCGACACAGATTAGGAGATTTCGACACAGATTAGGAAATTGAGACACAGATTAGGAAATTGAGACACACATTAGGAAATTGAGACACAGATTAGGAAATTGAGACACAGATTAGGAAATTGAGACACAGATTAGGAAATTGAGACACAGATTAGGAAATTGAGACACAGATTAGGAAATTGAGACACAGATTAGGAAATTGAGACACAGATTAGGAAATTGAGACACAGATTAGGAAATTGAGACACAGATTAGGAAATTGACACACATTAGGAGTTTATCACATATAAGATTGGGACAGAGATTAGGAGATTTGGATATTGTGACAAAGGCAAGGAGATTGAGACAGAGGTAGGATATTGTGATAGGGTCTCAGAGATTGTGACTAGGATGGGAATATATTGAGAGTGATTAGGGGCAACTTGTTGTGCTGATACCTGCATTACAATGCCGTTGGCCCAGGTAAGTCCAAGGAAAAACTTGCTGGAAAGAAGGGGGATCTGATGACCAAAGCTGAAGAGGCTGAAGTACAGCTCTTGATTTTGCACCGCTAGCACCTGCTAATGATGCAGCGGCCTCCTGAATGCGTCATCGAGCAATATTGCTGTTCTCAGATGTTGCCATCAACTCGTCTGCTGTTATTCGGCAATCTTCGATGGCTGTAGAGCTGTTGATCTATGGATTATGACTGCTGCATTTTGTATTATTCTGTCATTATAGCTTATATAGATTCGAGATTGCCCTCGAAGCTACCCCAGGAGACAAAATTGTCTATCTACTCGTATCTACTCTGGTAGACTGTTCACAGCTCGAGAACCATTGCAAGTAAATACCTGTCTCCCTTAGGGACCCAACTATCATTATCTACCTGTTTACCCCTCGAGACTCCACTATCTACCTGTTCACCCCTCGAGACTCCACTGTCTACCTGTTCACCCCTCGAGACTCCACTGTCTACCTGTTCACCCCTCGAGACTCCACTGTCTACCTGTTCACCCCTCGAGACTCCACTGTCTACCTGTTCACCCCTTGAGACTCCACTGTCTACCTGTTCACCCCTCGAGACTCCACTGTCTACCTGTTCACCCTCGAGACTCCACTGTCTACCTGTTCACCCCTCGAGACTCCACTGTCTACCTGTTCACCCCTCGAGACTCCACTGTCTACCTGTTCACCCCTCGAGACTCCACTGTCTACCTGTTCACCCCTCGAGACTCCACTGTCTACCTGTTCACCCCTTGAGACTCCACTGTCTACCTGTTCACCCCTCGAGACTCCACTGTCTACCTGTTCACCCCTCGAGACTCCACAGTTTACCTGCCTACCCTTTGAGCCCCGCTCTGTACCTGTTTACCCCTCGAGACCAATCAACTGTATGCCTTTCTGCCCCTAGAGACCCCAATGTAAACTCACAGGACTGCGCTTCCGGCAGTAATGATACAATCGCTGTAGAGACAACTCAATTTAAGTCAGGTGGGGGATTAGCTATTCTGCGTAATAAGCTTGATTAGGGGTTAAATTTACCTTTGTGAGGTATGGAGCCGCTCAGGTGCTCGAAATGAATCGCCGGAGCAAGTTAGAGAACTCGCAAGTGTGCTCAATTTCACGCTGCACTGCTCGGGCAATCGGGCAGGTGCGAATCGCGAGCGCAGACTGGGAATGAAGACAAATGGGGAATGCGTGATTAGTGAATGTGTGAGAACGACAGGATGCAGGGCGCGGATTAAGCAGTGGAAGCTGACACAGAAGGTTCCTCGGTCTCACTGAACTGGAGCACCTTCAATGTATCCTCTGGAAACTGGATGGGAGAAACATTTTGCAGGTAATAATGGCTCCCTTCGCCATTATCCGCCCCAATTCGCGTATGGAAGAAGGGATTATTGACTTTCATTCTCCGTGCGATCCCACAACGCCAAGCTGCAGCTTCTTCGGGTGTGTGTGTTTACCCCCTCCTCCACCGCTCCCAGTCCGGGACCCGGGCTCCCAGATCCTCAACCGATGCGATCGCGGGTGATTAATAAGCGAACCTTCCTGCTCAGCGCTCAGCCGGGGCAACCTCCTCCCGCCCTTTTAGCAAATCTCTCCGCGGGAGAGCGGCATATGCAGGGGGTCCTCTGCACTATTGGCTCAATCTGGGAGCTGCTCACTTCGCACGCTGGACTCCGGTGCGTGACGCTTTGAGCAGACCGGGCTCGCTCACCTCAGTGCTCTTGTTTTTTTAAGGGGCTCTGCGTTGGCTCCGTTCTTTGACTTTCGTCTCTCTTTCTCACTCCTGCGTCGTCCGTTTGCGACTAAAGGTGGGAGTTTCTTGTTCGTTCCAATGGGATAAAATGAGTAATTATATTGTTTGTCATAGTGCTGGGCAAAGTGCAGCACTAATGACACACCCCGAGGGACAGAGGCTGTACATGCCAACGACATGAAAGTCAGGGCCTGCCTGTGCTGAGGAGTCAGCGGAATTTGCAGAAAATTTCGGCAAAGCCATTGCGCACAGGGTGCCCACAGCCCCCATCGGCAAATATTTTTCATTGATTGGTTAGACTAGCAATCCATTCTTTGTCGAATCCATAGACCAAGGACAGTTAGCTGGGGACTTCATGGCGGTGACAGGTCGGCTTGAGAACTTGACAGCTTGAGAACTTCGACAGTTAGTCGTGCGATCAGCCTACTCTGCATATTTATTACTCTTGTGCTCAAAGTGTTGCTCGTAAATTTTACTTGCCTGACGATCTGCTTTTATTACTTAGCTAATAAAGTTAGTGAAACTGGGAGAAAAGTTTGCAGACAGTTTTGAGCAGTTACAACTGACTTAACGTCCACACGCCTTCTGACACTTCTGAACTCGGAAAAGCCTTCCCATAACAGCTTCAACACATCGACTTAACAACCACGTCTGAGTACCCGCTATTATAACGCCTACATCTCGACTAGCACTCTTCGAATGTTTGCCAGCTAGCCGGATGTGTTTGCCAGCTAGCCGGATGTTTGCCAGCTAGCTGGATGTGTTTGCCAGCTAGCTGGATGTGTTTGCCAGCTAGCCGGATGTTTGCCAGCTAGCCGGATGTTTTGTCAGCTAGCCGGATGTGTTTGCCAGCTAGCCGGATGTTTGCCAGCTAGCTGGATGTGTTTGCCAGCTAGCTGGATGTGTTTGCCAGCTAGCCGGATGTTTGCCAGCTAGCCGGATGTTTTGTCAGCTAGCCGGATGTGTTTGCCAGCTAGCCGGATGTTTGCCAGCTAGCTGGATGTGTTTGCCAGCTAGCCAGATGTTTGCCAGCTAGCCGGATGTTTTGTCAGCTAGCCGGATGTGTTTGCCAGCTAGCCGGATGTTTGCCAGCTAGCCGGATGTTTGCCATCTACCCTACTTCATGCCCCAAACCCAACCCTGAACGCTCACTCCGCCATCCAACAGACAGCAACTTCGTGTTAGGCAACGCGCAGGCGAAGGACAGGCCCATTGTGTACTGCTCCGACGGATTCTGCGAGCTGACTGGCTTCGCCCGGGCCCAGGTGATGTCCAAGCCCTGCGCCTGCCGGTTCTTGTGGGGCCAGGCCACCGAGCCCACCGAGCGGCAGAAGATCGAGGACAGCTTGCTAGCGCAGAGGGAGCTGCAAACTGAGGTCGTCTTCTACAAGAAGACTGGTGAGCTCAACTGCTTTACGAATGTCTGCTGCGGGAGTCTCACAGCTTTTTGACTGGCAAGGGGCGGTGAATCCTGGTCGAGGATTAACTGTTTCGTTACTAGAGTTGGTGACCGGAGTCAGGAGTCCTGAAAAGTTTCTTTTAAACAAATAACAACAACAAAATACGCGACCCCGCATGTACAGTCACAGCTAGAGCAGGGCGCGTCAGATGGCGCGCCGCAGAGCCTGGGAGCGAACAAAGTCCGCTCCATTGGCAGTGTCGGGCGCCCCAGCGTCGCACAGCAGGCAGTCCACGTATCGACGGGTTCGGGCCTGACCCCGCCTGAACGGACAGGTTGGGGGCAGTAGCCCTCGGCCCGGATCACGTGACCCGCCAGTTGAGGTCGCCACCGGCGCAGAATGATGGACGGGCGCTGCAGCTTGGCCCGATCGTACAGGGCCTCGGTCCCAACGCTCTCGTCAGCTCGAAAGGCCGCACGGAGCGCCGAGTCCAGCTGCCGATCTAGAGTAGCCGTCAGCGTCCACGTCTCGGCGTTGTATAGCAGGACGGTTTCCACCACCGCCTGCCACAGCCGAGCCCTCTGGTGGTCGGGCAGCGCTTCGGACTGGAGGACGGCTCGGATCGAACGAAAGGCCGCCCAGGCAAGTCCTCTGCGCCGCCGGAGGTCCTCTTCCACGTGAGGCACCAGACCGCCGAAGTAGGTGAACCGCTGGCAGCGTGCGAGCCTGGTCGTCTGCCCGTCTGCGCCGCGGCACGTCAGGTCCGCTGGGATGTCGGCCGGCACAGTCAGCACCTCGGTCTTCAGCATGTTGACGATCAGACCGACGCTCGATGCCACCTCGACCAGCTTGTCGATCTGGCGCTGACGCCTTCAACGGACGAGGACAGGAGGGCGAGGTCGTCGGCGTAGCCAAGCACGCTTAGGCGCTTTTCGCCGTGGCGGTGACCGATGCGTCTGCGCAGCAGGAAGCCGTCATTAGACGAGGGGAGTGCGGTCCGAAGCCCCAGTCCAGCAGCAGCACGAAGAGGAACGGCGCTCGCGTGTCGCCCTGCAGAACTCCTGATGAAGTATCGAACAGGTCAGACAGGCCGTCCCCCGTCACCACAGCAGCTCGAGTATCGCAATACAGCGCCATGACAGCGTCGATTAGCTGCTTGGGTATCCGGTAGGCTCGAAGGACAAAGGGAAGCGCGGCTCTCCACACCGAGTCAAACGCCTTTCGAAAGTCAACGAAGACAATGATCAGCGTAGACTGGCGGATGCGCGCCTCCTCGATGACACGGCGGAGTGCGAGGATCTGTCACTGTATCGCGTTGCGGCCGGAATCCGTTCTGCTCGTACCGCAGGTACGGGTCAAGCACCGACTACAGACGATCGAGCAGCAGCCGGTTGAAGAGCTTCGCGGTGCAGGACATCAGCGAGATCCCGCGGTGGTCTTCCTTCCGCGTTGTCCCCGCCTTCTTCGGGATCGGCACGATGTGCACGACGGTCCACTCGGTAGGCGCAGGAGCGCCGGCGAGCACGCGGTTCATGACGCCTGTGACCTGGGAGGCCACACAGCGGAGCCGCAGCGCTTCGACCGGGACTTCGTCGGGGCCGAGCGCCTTGCCGCCTGATGTTTTCCGAGCGTACAGCACAACGTCCTCCGTGGTGACTGGGCTGGTGCAGAAGTCCTCCTCAGCTGGGAGCGGCGTGTCCAGTGGGAGCGCAAAGCTGGCGGACAGCGGCGACGCGGGCGCGTTCACGATACCGGCGAAGAAGTCGCGCAATTCATTCGCGACTTTTAAACATAACGATAAATAAGTTAGGGCCGCTGTACACTCCTGTGTGAGTGCGTGCCTGTGCGTCTGACTGCGTACGTTTCCGCACGCTTCTTTGCCTGCTTAGGGGAGTCGCCGAAATGGGCAGTAATGCCTCTCGCCAATTGTGCGACAATGCCGCTTAAAGTGCGCCAGGGTGCATACAGCCCCCCTGCCTCTAATAAAAAAAACAAAAATGTTATTAATGTGTCTCGGAATGGAAGATTCCTGTTCCTGCAGGGTGGGCTGTGAGGGGGGTGTTCGGCTGTAGTGTATGTCATGCTCTGTGAAATTTATCGAGCCCAGATAGCGAGACCAGTTTCAAAATCCCTCGACCTGCCGGACACACCCTCGTGTGTGTCCTATTTTGAAACCGCGAGCGCAGATATGCGAGCGGAAAGTCGCCATTTGAGCAGCTGGCCGCGGCCCTGGAGATTTTCTTGGCACCAGCCGCGGCTTCCGTCCCCGTGCCGGCGTCGCGCACCTGGCCGCTCGAATTTGCAACCTTGATCTCTTCGGCCCTAAGCTGGCAGCGTTTATCGCTTTATCGCTTGAAAAAATATATTACCTCCCAGGCGGTGCTTAAGGGAGCTCAGCGACCGGCATTCTATCGCCGATATCGGACTTCTCCCTGGCGCACTCGGGCGGTTTCCTATTGCGCACCCGAGGCCTGGGGGCGGCCGAGACTCTGTCCCGCTTCGGTGCCAGTCGCCCGCCGCCAGCGGCTCGGCCTGCAAAGCCAGGCGCAACAAAAAGCTGAAACCCAACTATTGCACTGAATGACCTCGACAGAGCTCCAATTTTGCTTTCCTTGGATTTGAGTCACAGGAAACGTCCTTACGAACTCGAGTGCATAATTGTAATTCATTATTTCAGTATGACGAACTGTTTGGCGTCAAATGAATATCAATTTGTTTGGATAATTACCGAAACATTTTTACACTGAGGCAACCCAGTCCACTATTAAATTTTTAATTCTAGACTACCACTCCACTCCAGGAGCATCCACCCCACTCTGGAATCATCCAACCCTCCACTCCAGTAGAATCGACCCCACTAAAGTAGCATCCACCCCACTCCAGTAGCATCCACCCCACTCCGATTGCATCCACCCCACTCAGTAAGCATCCACTCCACTCCAGTAGCATCCAACCCACTCCGGAATCATCCACCCCACTCCAGAACCATCCACCCCACTCCGGAATCATCCACCCCACTCCAGAACCATCCACCCCACTCCGGAATCATCCACCCCACTCCAGAATCATTAATCATCCACCCACTCTAGAATCATCCACCCCACTCCAGTAGCATCCGCCCACTCCAGTAGCATCCACCCCACTCCGATTGCATTCACCCCACTCCGATTGCATCCACCCCACTCAGTAAACATCCACTCCACTCCGAGAGCATCCACCCCACTCCAGTAGCATCCAACCCACTCCGGAATCATCCACCCCACTCCGGAACAATCCACCCCACTCCAGAACCATCCACCCCACTCCGGAATCATCCACCCCACTCCGAGAGCATCCACCCCACTCCAGTAGCATCCAACCCACTCCGGAATCATTCACCCCACTCCAGACTCATCCACCCCACTCCGGAATCATTCACCCCACTCCAGACTCATCCACCCCACTCCGGAATCATTCACCCCACTCCGGAATCATTCACCCCACTCCGGAATCATTAATCATTCACCCACTCTAGAATCATCCACCCACTCCGGAATCATCCACCCCACTCCGGAATCATCCACCCCACTCCAGACTCATCCACCCCACTCCGGAATCATCCACCCCACTCCGGAACCATCCACCCCACTTCGGAATCATCCACCCCACACCGGAATCATTCACCCCACTCCAGACTCATCCACCCCACTCCGGAATCATTAATCATTCACGCACTCTAGAATCATCCACCCACTCCGGAATCATCCACCCCACTCCGAAATCATCCACCCCACTCCGGAATCATCCACCCCACTCCGGAACAATCCACCCCACTCTAGAACCATCCACCCCACTCCGGAATCATCCACCCCACTCCGGAATCATCCACCCCACTCTAGAATCATCCACCCCACTCCGGAATCATTCACCCCACTCCGGAATCATTAATCATTCACCCACTCTAGAATCATCCACCCCACTCCAGACTCATCCACCCCACTCCGGAATCATCCACCCCACTCCAGACTCATCCACCCCACTCCGGAATCATCCACCCCACTCCAGACTCATCCACCCCACTCCGGAATCATCCACCCCACTCTGGAATCATTCACCCTACTTCGGACTCATCCACCCCACTTCGGACTCATCCACCCCACTCCGGAATCATTCACCCCACTTCGGAATCATCCATCCCACTCCAGAATCATTAATCATCCATCCCACTCCGGAATCATTAATCATCCATCCCACTCCGGAATCATTAATCATCCATCCCACTCCGGAATCATTAATCATCCATCCCACTCCGGAATCATTAATCATCCATCCCACTCCGGAATCATTAATCATCCATCCCACTCCGGAATCATTAATCATCCATCCCACTCCGGAATCATTAATCATCCATCCCACTCCGGAATCATTAATCATCCATCCCACTCCGGAATCATTAATCATCCATCCCACTCCGGAATCATTAATCATCCATCCCACTCCGGAATCATTAATCATCCATCCCACTCCGGAATCATTAATCATCCATCCCACTCCGGAATCATTAATCACCCATCCCACTCCGGAATCATTAATCATCCATCCCACTCCGGAATCATTAATCATCCATCCCACTCCGGAATCATTAATCACCCATCCCACTCCGGAATCATTAATCATCCACCCCACTCCGGAATCATCCAACCCACTCCGGGAGCAGATTTTTTGACATTTGATTTCCGCTTGCCATTTAGGATCCCAGTTCGTTTGCCTGCTCGACATTGTACCGATAAAGAATGAGAAGGGCGACGTGGTCTTGTTCCTGGCCTCACACAAAGACATCACTAAGCAGAAAAAAGGTGAGTGTTAAATTGACCGTGATCATGAAAACGGCAGCGAGCACTTGTGACCTGTGATTGTGACTAGATGTATTCGTGACCGGATTAATTAACGATGTATAAAAAAGTACATTACTTTCTATCATACTACGAGCTATAGGGCAGACCGAAGGACAAAAGGCCAAGTCTCCACTCCCTTACCTACCTTCAAAGCTTGAATAAGCAGATTTCCCGGTGACGCTGCCTTCAAACTGCTGATGGGCTGTTTATTTACATTTGGTCTGCGCTGCAGACACGATTTGTCAGAGGGGATCAGAGGAAAGACCGTTTTTTTGGGGGAAATCCATCCCCTCTTGTGGGCAAAGGATTCTGACCGCTCTATGACGATTTTCCATTAATTAGCCGTGACTGAACTCTGTGACTAAGGCTGTGACATAGTGACTGAACTCTGTGACTAAGGCTGTGACATAGTGACTGAAATCTGTGACTAAGGCTGTGACATAGTGACTGAACTCTGTGACTAAGGCTGTGACATAGTGACTGAACTCTGTGACTAAGACTGTGACATAGTGACTGAACTCTGTGACTAAGGCTGTGACATAGTGACTGAAATCTGTGACTAAGGCTGTGACATAGTGACAGAACTCTGTGACTAAGGCTGTGACACAGTGACAGAACTCTGTGACTAAGGCTGTGACATAGTGACAGAACTCTGTGACTAAGGCTGTGACATAGTGACTGAACTCTGTGATTAAGGCTGTGACATAGTGACAGAACTCTGTGACTAAGGCTGTGACATAGTGACAGAACTCTGTGACTAAGGCTGTGACACAGTGACAGAACTCTGTGACTAAGGCTGTGACATAGTGACAGAACTCTGTGACTAAGGCTGTGACATAGTGACTGAACTCTGTGATTAAGGCTGTGACATAGTGACAGAACTCTGTGACTAAGGCTGTGACATAGTGACAGAACTCTGTGACTAAGGCTGTGACACAGTGACAGAACTCTGTGACTAAGGCTGTGACATAGTGACAGAACTCTGTGACTAAGGCTGTGACAGTGACTGAACTCTGTGACTAAGGCTGTGATAAGAGTGATTGAACTCTGTGTTGTGTCTGGTAACTGATGTATTTGTCTCGTTGCAGATTATCTCTTATGGCTGATATTGCTTTTTATTTGTCATGCGATTACGAAAGCTTTGGGCCGAAGAAAAACTTAGAGAGAAGACGCGCTCGGGGGGAGGCAATACGAGGGTTTTAAGGTCGTGGTCATAGACATAAGTGAATGGGGACTACTACAGTTAGCACGTAGTAAAAAGGGGACGAAACTTGCAAAGTACGAGTATGGGCTACAATTATTAAGTGCATTTGCCATGCACTTCACTCTGTGACTAAGGCTGTGACACAGTGAACTCAGGCTGTGACAGTGTGACACAGTGAACTCAGGCTGTGACTGTGTGACACAGTGAACTCAGGCTGTGACTGTGTGACCCAGTGAGCAAGTAACAAGCTGTTCCATCAATCAGCAGGTGCTAAATTTATATTAATTATAGCAATCAGGAGCAAGTACCGTATAGCTCTATAATTGCCGTCACACAAATCATTCCTTCACACCAGCCTGTAAAGACTTCGCCTCCGGGGTTCCCCCCTCCGGCCCCAGCTCCATCAAGCGGAGTTTCCTGCTCCACTTAAAAATCTTATCTTATTTGTTAAGCAAAATTATTTGTTGATATGCAGTCGCTCATTAAACGCTGAGTTGCCAACAGCAGTGGATATGCGGCAGAGCGGATACAATCAGGGCATTGCATGTGCACTATGCATGTACTCTTTAAACATTTAGCGCCAACTCGGCCGGACCTCGGCAACGAAGCAGCTCAGACGGCAGGGCAGCAGCAGCAGCCGACCGCGCCGCTTGCAGTTGCTGAGGACGCCAAGCAGGCTGACCTGGACAGCAGCAGCAGCGGCAGCAACGGTAGCAGCAGCGGCGGCGGCGGCGGCGGCGTCAACTGCAAGGACAAAAACCCAGCCGGCTCGGAATCGGCATCCGGCTCGGACTCCTCCAGCGGCGAGGACTGCGCAGGCGGCAGCGACAGCGGCGGCGAGGAGTGCAGTTCGACCTTCAAGTACCAGCGCCGACGGTCCAGGGCGGTGCTGTACCATCTGAGCGGCCAGTTCGACTCCAGGAACAAGAGCAAGCCGTTTAGCCAGCTCAACAAGGTGATGGCCAAGGCTGGGACTTTTGACTGGGGCAACCACAGCTGCCATCCTGTACCATAGCTGCCATCCTGTACCATAGCTGCCATCCTGTACCATAGCTGCCATCCTGTACCACAGCTGCCATCCTGTACCACAGCTGCCATCCTGTACCACAGCTGCCATCCTGTACCACAGCTGCCATCCTGTACCACAGCTGCCATCCTGTACCACAGCTGCCATCCTGTACCACAACCGCCATCCTGTACTACAGCTGCCATCCTGTACCATAGCTGCCATCCTGTACCATAGCTGCCATCCTTATCCATGCTAATATTGAACTCATGCTCAAACTATGTCCACTTACTTGACTTCGAGCAGTTGCTAGCACTCAGAGCCTGAACTCAAACTCGCTGTTCACTTTACTCATGCAGCCTCTAAAGATGTAGTCGAAGCGTTGGAAGAAATACGGGGCAAAATCCCCAATGTTGCAAAAAAATCCCACTGCCCCAGATTCACAGCCTGGGTGGCGGCAGCGCCATGCCCGAGTACAAGGTGCAGGAGGTTAAGAAGTCGCGCTGCATCCTGCTGCACTACGGGCTGCTGAAGATCAGCTGGGACTGGCTGATCCTGCTGTTCACCTTCTACATCGCCATCATGGTGCCGTACAATGCGGCCAACAGCAACGGCCGCGCCAGGAAGGCCGGCACAGCCGCCATTGAGGACGCCGGGGTGGTCATCGACCTGCTGGTCGAGGTCGTCTTCATTGCCGGCAAGTTGAAGTTGTGTGCAAACAGGCCGAGTGTACATGCGGTGTGCGCATTCTCCGATGTGTACATTCAGTTTACACCCCCGAGTGTACATGCGGTGTGCGCATTCCCCGATGTGTACATTCAGTTTACACCCCGAGTGTACATGCGGTGTGCGCATTCCCCGATGTGTACATTCAGTTTACACCCCCGAGTGTACATGCGGTGTGCGCATTCCCCGATGTGTACATTCAGTTTACACCCCCGAGTGTACATGCGGTGTGCGCATTCCCCGATGTGTACATTCAGTTTACACCCCGAGTGTACATGCGGTGTGCGCATTCCCCGATGTGTACATTCAGTTTACACCCCCGAGTGTACATGCGGTGTGCGCATTCCCCGATGTGTACATTCAGTTTACACCCCCGAGTGTACATGCGGTGTGCGCTTGTACATTCAATTTACACCCCGAGTGTACGTTCGGTGTGTGCATTCCCTGGTGTGTACATTCAATTTACACCCGAGTGTACATGTACATACAGTGTGTGCATTCCCCGGTGTGTAAATTATAGTAAAGTAAAGTACATTTGCTTTACAATTAAATAAGCGTAGACTGAAAGTACATCGGTTAGTCTATTAAAATATACTACATGCAAATTAGCAGGTTAAATACATAGCAAGTTATAGGATCGGCAAGTATATAATATTATTAGAGTGAATTTGCAGCCAAGCTTTCCATAGCCGCTCAGCCCAGCTCAGTCTTCAATTAGCAGCTACTCACAGACTAACAAAAAATCATATTGCGACGGGACCCCAAATGCGCGGGAGCAGGCAAAACTGCAATCGGCAGCTGTCTTGTTAGCTAATCCACTTTCGCTTAATCACCCGCGACATGGGGTGGGAAAATCCGGCAAAGCTTGTGGATTCTAAGGGGATAATCTCGCTTCTTTCTCCACCGAATCGGGAAAGAACAGGACAGATCGCTTGTAGCCCTTGCCGTGAGAGCCTTTCGCTCAGTTTTCACTGGTAGAATTATGCGCAAACTACTCTACTCATATGATGTCATAAGTAGTTCAGCCGAATTTATTTTAATTTTTTTTGAAATAATTAATAAAATTTTGCTAACCAACTCGGTAAACAGACATCTGCATCAACTTCCGAACTACATTTGTGAGCAAAGGCGGACAAGTGGTCTACTGCCAGCGGCTCATCGCCATCAACTACACAAAAACTTGGTTCTTCCTCGACCTGTTGGCCGCCGTGCCCTTCGACATGATTATCATAATTAGCAAAGCGGTCAGCTCCAACCTGGCCACGGAAATGGTGAGCGCTTCATTCTACTCATCAATACCTAAACTCCATCCTAGCTCCATTCTAGCCCCATCCTAGCTCCATCCTAGCTCCATCCTAGCTCCATCCTAGCTCCATCCTAGCTCCATCCTAGCTCCATCCTAGCTCCATCCTAGCTCCATCCTAGCTCCATCCTAGCTCCATTCTAGCTCCATCCTAGCTCCATCCTAGCTCCATCCTAGCTCCATCCTAGCTCCATTCTAGCCCCATCCTAGCTCCATTCTAGCCCCATCCTAGCTCCATTCTAGCTCCATCCTAGCTCCATCCTAGCTTCATCCTAGCTCCATCCTAGCTTCATCCTAGCTCCATCCTAGCTCCATTCTAGCTCCATCCTAGCTCCATCCTAGCCCATCCTAGCTCCATCCTAGCTCCATCCTAGCCCATCCTAGCTCCATCCTAGCTCCATCCTAGATCCATCCTGGATCCATCCTAGATCCATCCTAGCTCCATCCTAGCTCCGTCCTAGCTCCATCCTAGCTCCATCCTAGCCCATCCTAGCTCCATCCTAGCTCCATCCTAGCTCCATCCTAGCCCATCCTAGCTCCATCCTAGCTCCATCCTAGCTCCATCCTAGCTCCATCCTAGCTCCATCCTAGCTCCATCCTAGCTCCATTCTAGCTCCATCCTAGATCCATCCTAGCTCCATCCTAGCTCCGTCCTAGCTCCATCCTAGCTCCATCCTAGCCCATCCTAGCTCCATCCTAGCTCCATCCTAGCTCCATTCTAGCCCATCCTAGCTCCATCCTAGCTCCATCCTAGCTCCATCCTAGCTCCATCCTAGCTCCATCCTAGCTCCATCCTAGCTCCATTCTAGCTCCATCCTAGCTCCATCCTAGCTCCATCCTAGCTCCATCCTAGCTCCATCCTAGCTCCATCCTAGCTCCATCCTAGCTCTATCCTAGCTTCATCTAATCCAAATTCGCCCTTTAAGTTCGTAGTTAAGACCAAAAAACATTGCGCTGCTTTAATTTGCACGCACTTTCTCTGTTTAAAAGCGGGCCTTGACGAAAAAATAAAGTGATCCATCAACTGAATCGCTTATTTGTTGCTCATCCTTGGATTGAGGCTGAAAGCAACTCAAACTCTTCTCTTTTTGTCGGGCTGAGGCCTCTCAATTGAGACCGATCTTTCAACCAGCCTTTACTGGTCTCTCGCCCTCAATGAACAGTTTCTTGTCCTGTGAGTCCAGATCCTGGGAACTATTGGTCACTTTAGTCAAATCCAAGGCGTCAGTTGAATACCCATCATTTGATAAAATAAGCAGAGCAAAATTTTGGTAGCATTAAGTTTTTTGCTGCTATTAATGTAGCTCGTAGTTAAATGTCACTCACAGAGATCCATTGTCACTAATAGAGATCCAATGTCACTCACAGAGATTTAGTGTTACTCACAGAGATTTAGTGTTACTCACAGAGATTTAGTGTTACTCACAGAGATTTAGTGTTACTCACAGAGATTTAGTGTTACTCACAGAGATCCAATGTCACTCACAGAGATTTAGTGTTACTCACAGAGATTTAGTGTTACTCACAGAGATTTAGTGTTACTCACAGAGATCCAATGTCACTCACAGAGATTTAGTGTTACTCACAGAGATTTAGTGTTACTCACAGAGATTTAGTGCTACTCACAGAGATCCAATGTCACTCACAGAGATTTAGTGTTACTCACAGAGATCCAATGTCACTCACAGAGATCGAGTGTCTCTCACAGAGATCCAATGTCACTCACAGAGATCCAATGTCACTCACAGAGATCCAATGTCACTCACAGAGATCCAATGTCACTCACAGAGATCCAATGTCACTCACAGAGACCCAATGTCACTCACAGAGATCAAATGTCACTCACAGAGATCCAATGTCCCTCACAGAGATCCAATGTCACTCACAGAGATCCAATGTCACTCACAGAGACCCAATGTCACTCACAGAGATCAAATGTCACTCACAGAGATCTAATATCTCTCATAGAGATCCAATGTCACTCACAGAGATCCAATATCACTCACAGATATCAAATGTCACTCACAGAGATCCAATATCACTCACAGATATCAAATGTCACTCACAGAGATCCAATATCACTCACAGAGATCCAATATCACTCACAGAGATCCAATATCACTCACAGAGATCCAATGTCACTCACAGAGATCGAGTGTCTCTCACAGAGATCCAATGTCACTCACAGAGATCCAATGTCACTCACAGAGATCCAATGTCACTCACAGAGATCCAATGTCACTCACAGAGATCCAATGTCACTCACAGAGATCCAATATCACTCACAGATATCAAATGTCACTCACAGAGATCCAATATCACTCACAGATATCAAATGTCACTCACAGAGATCCAATATCACTCACAGAGATCCAATATCACTCACAGAGATCCAATATCACTCACAGAGATCCAATGTCACTCACAGAGATCGAGTGTCTCTCACAGAGATCCAATGTCACTCACAGAGATCCAATGTCACTCACAGAGATCCAATGTCACTCACAGAGATCCAATGTCACTCACAGAGACCCAATGTCACTCACAGAGATCAAATGTCACTCACAGAGATCCAGTGTCACTCACAGAGATCCAAAATCACTCACAGAGATCTAATATCTCTCATAGAGATGCAATGTCACTCACAGAGATCAAATGTCACTCACAGAGATCCAATGTCACTCACAGAGATCCAATGTCACTCACAGAGACCCAATGTCACCCACAGAGATCAAATGTCACTCACAGAGATCCAGTGTCACTCACAGAGATCCAAAATCACTCACAGAGATCTAATATCTCTCATAGAGATGCAATGTCACTCACAGAGATCAAATGTCACTCACAGAGATCCAGTGTCACTCACAGATATCAAATGTCACTCACAGAGATCCAATGTCACTCACAGAGATCTAATATCTCTCATAGAGATGCAACGTCACTCACTCACAGGGATCTAATGTCTCTCACAGAGATCTAATGTCACTCACAGAGATCCAATGTCACAGAGATCCAATGTCACAGAGATCCAATGTCACAGAGATCCAATGTCACTCACAGAGATCCAATGTCACTCACAGAGATCCAATGTCACTCAGAGATGCAATGTCTCTGGCAGAGATCCAATGTCTCTCATAGAGATCCAATGTCACTCACAGAGATCAAATGTCACTCACAGATATTAAATGTCACTCACAGATATCAAATGTCACTCACAGAGATCCAGTGTCACTCACAGAGATCCAATGTCACTCACAGAGATCCAATGTCACTCAAAGATGCAATGTCTCTGACAGAGATCCAATGTCACTCACAGAAATCAAATGTCACTCACAGAGATCCAATATCACTCACAGATATCAAATGTCACTCACAGAGATCCAGTGTCACTCACAGAGATCCAATGTCACTCACAGAGATCCAATGTCACTCAGAGATGCAATGTCTCTGACAGAGATCCAATGTCTCTCATAGAGATCCAATGTCACTCACAGAGATCTAATATCTCTCATAGAGATGCAATGTCACTCACAGAGATCCAGTGTCACTCACAGAGATCCAATGTCACTCACAGAGATCCAATGTCACTCACTCACAGGGATCTAATGTCTCTCACAGAGATCCAGTGTCACTCACAGAGATCCAATGTCACTCACAGAGATCCAATGTCACTCAGAGATGCAATGTCTCTGACAGAGATCCAATGTCTCTCATAGAGATCCAATGTCACTCACAGAGATCCAATGTCATTCACAGCGATCCAATGTCACAGAGATGCAATGTCACTCTTAGAGATCCAATGTCACTCACAGAGATCCAATGTCACTCACAGAGATCCAATGTCGCTCACAAGATCCAATGTCACTCAGAGATGCAATGTCACTCACAGAGATCTAATGTCACTCACAGAGATCCAATGTCGCTCACAAGATCCAATGTCACTCAGAGATGCAATGTCACTCACAGAGATCTAATGTCACTCACAGAGATCTAATGTCTCTCACAAAATTTACCCGGAAAAGCCACAGTGTAACCATAGCAACTAATTCTGCCCAACCCGTGCAGGAGGCATTTAATCTGATGAAGCTGGCCCGGATGCTGAGGCTGGTAAAGCTCTACCAGAAGATTGACCGCTACGCTCAGTACTCCAGCTTGGTGCTCCTGCTGCTTATCTCGATGTTCGCTCTGAGCGCCCATTGGTTCGCCTGCATCTGGCTGGTGATCGGGCGGAAACAGCTGGAGCTGAACCAGACCAGGGAGATCAGTGAGATTGAAATGTCACTTCGAGCCACCACTTCCACTCTATGTCACTCTCAAGCCTCCATTGTCACTGTTAAACGATTGATGCCACTCTCAAGCCTCCATTGTCACTGCTAAGCCATCAATGTCTCTCTCAAGCCACCAGTGCCCTTTTGGAACATTCACACCAATTGATTTCGGTGCCCTCCTGCCGCCCGATTCCTCAGGCTGGATGTCGAAGCTCAGCGACGACATGAAGGCGCCCTTTAACTTCCAATGCTCCTCCGTGGACGAAGATCGATCCGGCAACGCCAGCAGCGGCTGCTCAGAGGGCGGTCCGACAAAATCCTCGCGCTACATCACCGCCCTGTACTACACCTGCAGCAGCCTCACCAGCATCGGCTTCGGAAACGTGTCGGCCAACACGGATCACGAGAAGATCTTTAGCATCTGCATCATGCTGATTGGCGGTGAGGCTCTGTTGTGTACAAACGTTTACATTTCTATGGGCAATTTTTTTTAATATCAACACTGCAACTGTCGTTCCAAGGTCGAAGGATTTGCTTTAAGGTCACACGCTGTCTTAAGGTCAACGGATTGCCTCAAGGTCACATAGCTAAACTGTCTCTCAAGGTCAACGGATTTCCTTCAAGGTCACACATACTTCAACTGTCTCCTGTCTCAAGTTCGACGGAATTCCTGCAAGGTCATACACGCCAACTGACTCCTGCCTCAAGGTCGACGAAATTCCTGCAAGGTCATACACGCCAACTGACTCCTGCCTCAAGGTCGACGAAATTCCTGCAAGGTCATACACGCCAACTGACTCCTGTCTCAAGGTCGACGGAATTCCTGCAAGGTCATACGCGCCAACCGACTTCTGTCTCAAGGTCGACGGAATTCCTTCAAGGTCATACGCTCTAACTGACTGAAGGCCGAAGAAAAGCCTTTTAAATGCAAGGTTTCGCTATTTCTAATGTCAACCACAGGTTTGACGAAGGCCACTTTTTACAGGGCATTAAGCCTTAAAAATGTGCAGAACAGACCATTTCTCCTGCATTTGAATCCCAAAAATAGAACGAGGCAATGAAATTCGGTAACTTCTTTCTGCAGTTTAATAGCCTGGGCGCATCAGCAGCACAAGGCCAGGTACTTGAGCAACCCCCCCCGGCTTAAAAGTGCAGCATGAAAGGCGACATGCCAAACTTTTGCGCACCTGCGGGGATGCTCCTCACGCAGAGACAAACTCGAGTCCCAACTGCGCAGCTCCAGCTCAGTTCCCTCCGGAGTTGAGGCTGAAAAAATTGCTAGGAGAAGATTAATCATGATCTATGGGGATATTTTTTTCCACACATCCTACAAGTATAATGCCTAACAACGCGTGTTTATTGCAAACTCCGCATTAAAATTACTTCAAAAGTGCTTTTGATTCTAAATTCAGAATTGCTAAATTATCCGTTTTCGAAATTTTTAATCCCGTATAGATGCTGTCCGAACCACATACGCTCGTAATACACCCCCATATATTCTGTGGGTGGTCCAAACTGCTAATAACTTACAAATTTTCATCATGAAAATCATCCTTTGCCCCCGCTGCAGCCCTGATGCACGCAGCGGTCTTCGGCAATGTGACAGCCCTCATCCAGAAGATGTACGCCAGGCGGGCGGCCTACACGGCCAAGACTCAGGAGCTGAAGGACTTCACCAGAACGCATCACATTCCCAAGCATTTGAAGCGGCGCATGCAGGAGTTCTTCCAGGCAATGTGGTCCATCAATAGAGGCATCAATCCCAACGAGGTGAGTTGTGAAAGGGCATTTGAAGCAGGCCTGCTCAAACATGGGGTAAAGATGGGCGAAGTGGGTGTGTCCTTGGGACACGGAGTGGGGTGGGTTCAGAGGGACAGGGAGTGAGGTGGGTGCAGAGAGGGACAGGGAGTGAGGTGGGTGCAGAGAGGGACAGGGAGTGAGGTTATGCAAGGAGGCACAGGGAGTGGGGTGGGTGCAGAGGGACAGGGAGTGAGGTGGGTGCAGAGAGGGACAGGGAGTGAGGTGGGTGCAGAGAGGGACAGGGAGTGAGGTTGGTGCAGAGAGAGATAGGGAGTGAGGTTGGTGCAGAGAGGGACAGGGAGTGAGGCGGGTGCAGAGAGGGACAGGGAGTGAGGTTATGCAAGGAGGCACAGGGAGTGAGGTGGGTGCAGAGAGGGACAGGGAGTGAGGTTATGCAAGGAGGCACAGGGAGTGGGGTGGGTGCAGAGGGACAGGGAGTGAGGTGGGTGCAGAGAGGGACAGGGAGTGAGGTGGGTGCAGAGAGGGACAGGGAGTGAGGTTGGTGCGAGAGGGACAGGGAGTGAGGTTGGTGCAGAGAGGGACAGAGAGTGAGGTTGGTGCAGAGAGGGACAGGGAGTGAGGTTATGCAAGGAGGCACAGGGAGTGAGGTGGGTGCAGAGAGGGACAGGGAGTGAGGTTGGTGCAGAGAGGGACAGGGAGTGAGGTGGGTGCAGAGAGGGACAGGGAGTGAGGTGGGTGCAGAGAGGGACAGGGAGTGAGGTTGGTGCAGAGAGGGACAGGGAGTGAGGTTATGCAAGGAAGGACAGGGAGTGAGGTGAGGGGTGGATGCAGAGTGGAATAAGAGAGAAAGCTGGGTTTACGACAAAAGTGGCTGCAAGAGCCAGTCTGATTTTTCAACCAGATCATGAAGGATTTCCCAGATGAACTGCGAGGTGACATCGCCCTCCACCTGAACCGGGAGATCCTGTCGCTGCCGATATTCGAATCCGCCAGCCAGGGCTGCCTGAAGGCCATCGCGCAGCAGATTCTGACTGTGTTCTGCCGCCCAGAAGAGTACATTGTGCACTCTGGCGACGTGCTAAAGTACATATATTTTGTTGTCAATGGCTCCATGGAGATTCTCAAGGACAACATGGTGGTTGCTATTCTCGGTGAGCGATCGATAATCATCGCTCTCTAGAATCAGTCTACGCTCGTAGTCACTCTCCAGACGTCCAGAATCAGCTTAGTCACTCTCCATAGTCAACCTAGTCACTCTCTACGAGCGTAGAATCAGTCTTGTCACTTCCAGAATCAGTCTAGTCACTCTCCAGAATCAGTCTAGTCACTCTCCAGAATCAGTCTAGTCACTCTCCAGAATCAGCTTAGTCACTCTCCAGAATCAGCTTAGTCACTCTCCAGTCCCAACCCGCCCGAACCCGTAGGCAAGGGCGACCTGTTCGGCACGGACATCAAGAACCCTGAAGGTCTCATGCGCTCAATGTGCGACGTGAGGTCGCTAACTTACTGCGACCTGCAGTGCGTGGAGCTGCGCGGCCTCATCCAGCTGCTGCAGCAGTACCCGGAGTACCACGAGAAATTCAAGGACGACCTGCTGCAGGATTTGGCTTACAACATGCGCGAGGGCAGCGACATTGAGGTGAAACACCTGGTTGAAGTGATTAAAGAGTAGAATTTTTTTGAGTAAAACATAAAATTTTGCTATGCTGTGTTCAGACTATGCATAGTCTGACACATCTACAGTTAACTGACACATCTACAGCTGTCTGACACATCTACAGCTGTCTGACACATCTACAGCTGTCTGACACATCTACAGTTGCCTGACAAATCTACAGTTGCCTGACACATCTACAGTTGTCTGACACATCTACAGCTGTCTGACACATCTACAGTTGCCTGACACATCTACAGCTGTCTGACACATCTACAGCTGTCTGACACATCTACAGTTGCCTGATCATTTTTGATTTTCTGTCAACCCCGCTCTCAGGAGGAGGAAGAGTTCCAGAGGCAGCACGGCACAGTGATGCCTGCAGTCACCCTACCCATCATCGGCGAGGAGAAGGAAGAAGACGAGGAGGACGAGGAGGAGGGCGGCAACGCCGCAGGAGAGGCGGCAGATTCGAAGACGGCAGTGGACGGCAGCGAAGAGAAACTGCTTGGAGCCTGCGGAAACTCTGGACTGGCTGCTTTGAAGTGAGCGCAGTTGGTTGAAATTTGTGTCACTATTGCTAACATTGGGTTAGGGAGTGCGGTGTGTGCTGGAGCGATAGGGAGTGGGGTGTGTGTGTGTGATGGGGCGATAGGGAGTGATGTGTGTGTGTGCTGGGGCGATAGGGAGTGGGGTGTGTGTACTGGGACGATAGGGAGTGGGGTGTGTGTGTGTGTGCTGGGGTGGTAGGGAGTGGGGTGTGTGCTGGGGTGGTAGGGAGTGGGGTGTGTGTGCTGGGGCGATAGGGAGTGATGTGTGTGTGTGCTGGGGCGATAGGGAGTGGGGTGTGTGTACTGGGACGATAGGGAGTGGGGTGTGTGTGTGTGTGCTGGGGTGGTAGGGAGTGGGGTGTGTGCTGGGGTGGTAGGGAGTGGGGTGTGTGTGCTGGGATGGTAGGGAGTGGGGTGTGTGCTGGGGTGGTAGGGAGTGGGGTGTGTGTGCTGGGGTGGTAGGGAGTGGGGTGTGTGTGCTGGGGCGATAGGGAGTGGGGTGTGTGTACTGGGGCGATAGGGAGTGGGGTGTGTGTGCTGGGGCGATAGGGAGTGGGGTGTGTGTGCTGGGGTGATAGGGAGTGGGGTGTGTGTACTGGGGCGATAGGGAGTGGGGTGTGTGTGTGTGCTGGGGCGATAGGGAGTGATGTGTGTGTACTGGGGCGATAGGGAGTGGGGTGTGTGTGTGCTGGGGTGGTAGGGAGTGGGGTGTGTGTGCTGGGGTGGTAGGGAGTGCGGTGTGTGCTGGGGCGATAGGGAGTGATGTGTGTGTGTGCTGGGGCGATAGGGAGTGATGTGTGTGTGTGCTGGGGCGATAGGGAGTGGGGTGTGTGTGCTGGGGTGGTAGGGAGTGCGGTGTGTGCTGGGGCGATAGGGAGTGGGGTGTGTGTGCTGGGTGGTAGGGAGTGGTGTGTGTGTGTGTGCTGTGGTGGTAGGGAGTGCGTGTGCTGTGGTGGTAGGGAGTGGGGAGTGTGCTGGGGTGGTAGGGAGTGGGGTTAGTAGGGAGTGGGAAGCGGGTTATACTAACAATAATGAACAGGTTAGCTGAATTATCTATGGTGAATTAACGGTTGATATTGTCTGTGGGGAAGAGCATGGTAGACGAAAGGAGACGGCTAACGAGGCTGAATTGCAAAACAGAAAGTACAAATATTTGGAGGATGGAAAACCGACAGCTGGTGTGACAGGGAGTGGGGTGTGTGTGCTGGTGTGATAGGGAGTGGGGTGTGTGCTGGGGTGATAAGGAGTGGGGTGTGTGCTGGGGTGATAAGGAGTGGGGTGTGTGTGCTGGTGTGATAGGGAGTGGGGTGTGTGCTGGGGTGATAGGGAGTGGGGTGTGTGTGCTGGGGTGATAAGGAGTGGGGTGTGTGTGCTGGGGTGATAAGGAGTGGGGTGTGTTTGCTGGGGTGATAGGGAGTGGGGTGTGTGTGCTGAGGTGGTAGGGAGTGGGGTGGCGAGTGTTGAGTGCTTTTGTGCTTGGGGAGAGTGATCAGTATTGAGGTAGGAGCCGTGGAGGTGAGTTGGGTGCAGTTGTGCCTCACAAAACCAACGCAGGTCTCAGTAAACATGAGCTGTATTGTCGCAGTTGTTTGAAACCCAGCTTCCGTATCCCCCCGTAAAAACCCAACAAAAGGCCTCATCATCAGCCTGGCCGCTCACTGCGGCAGTGGCTAAAGGCTTCCAAACTGAGGGTCTCCAGAGACAGGTACAAATAAAATAATTTGAAAGTTGAAAACTGAAACCTGCTACGAGCGTATTATATGCCTGCATTAGTCCTTTCTCCGTTGAAACACTCAATCTTAATAAGGACTAACTCGGCCTGCAAGCATGTTTTATTGAGCCAATAAATTTGCATGATTTTATTAATCCTATGCAGTGCTTTCCCTGCATACGAGCGTACTATTGTGAGTAGAGCATGCCGTGAGTCTTCTATTAAACACTAACTCTTGCCTACATCAAAACTTTGCACAAAAAGTACTCCTGTGATAGCGATTCGAGAGCATTGTGTTTTAAACAAAGCATCTCAGGGGCAAGTTTTTGTCTGAGCGACTCCAGCCTCATCATCCCCGCCGAGTCGCCACAAGTCGGTGCAGGAGTTGCTGCTGCTGACGCTGCAGGCACCCTACAGGGGTCCGGCGGTGACAGGCGCGTGGTCCTTAGATAAGGCTCCCGCTGCCCCCTGTCATTAGATAAGGCTCCCGCTACTCCCTGTCCTTAGATACGGCTCCCGCTACCCATTGTCATTAGATAAGGCTCCCGCTACCCATTGTCATTAGATAAGGCTCCCGCTACCCCTTGTCATTAGATAAGGCTCCCGCTACTCCCTGTCCTTAGATACGGCTCCCGCTACCCATTGTCATTAGATAAGGCTCCCGCTACCCATTGTCATTAGATAAGGCTCCCGCTACCCCTTGTCTTAGATAAGGCTCCCGCTACCCCTTGTCATTAGATAAGGCTCCCGCTACCCATTGTCATTAGATAAGGCTCCCGCTACCCCTTGTCATTAGATAAGGCTCCCGCTACCCATTGTCATTAGATAAGGCTCCCGCTACCCCTTGTCATTAGATAAGGCTCCCGCTACCCATTGTCATTAGATAAGGCTCCCGCTACTCCCTGTCATTAGATAAGGCTCCCGCTACCCCTTGTCATTAGATAAGGCTCCCGCTACCCCCTGTCCTTAAATCGCCCCTGCCATTGAAAATTTCTTTATTTTTAATCTGAGTGCGCAAATCAAGCGTGTTTTGTTACTAACAGTAGTCAGAAGTTTACCTTGCAGAAATTTTGAACTCTTTGGCAGACCCTCGCCGCTGCTCTGTGCCGAGCCGACGCCGGACTTTGCCAGCTCGAGGACCGAGCAGTCGCCGCCATCGCCGCCCAGTCAGCAGCAGCGTCGCTGCAGCTCCGTCCGAGCGCGCACCGGCGGTGTCAGCGGGGAGGCGACGTCGGCGGACGGCGGCGCTTCTGCCGGGCAGTCGCTGCAGCCGCTGGCGCCTCTGGTTGGAATTCTCAAGCGGAGCAGAGGGAACTCAACAGGTCCGGGCTTGAAGGGTGGCAATATTTTATAATTTGAAATTGTTTCAGCCAAATTCACCTATCACTGTTGATGCTCTACCAAATACTCAAATCACTAAAGAAGTCTATTCCACTCAAGTTGATCCTAGGATAGGAAATAATCATATGAGGATATGAAACACTCATGAGGATAGAAAACACTGATTAGCATTAGGTGACACTATTAGGATTAGGAAACACTATTAGGATTAGGAAACACTTTTAGGATTAGGAAACGCTCATTAGGATTGCGTAACGCTCGTTGATAAAATTCCTATCTTTTCTTCCTGGAAACTGGAGTTTATTTGGGCTATAGCTAGGAAGCCGACAAATTCACGGACATCGTGCCAGTAAAATTTCCGGATTTATTCTAACGACCCTCGTTACACCATTGAATAACTATGCGCCCGGCCCGCAGTGGACCTCACCTCCGCAGCCATCGCCCGCCAAACCTCTTTCTCGTTTCGGCCCCACCACTCGAGGCCGCCGCCTAATTCGTCACCTAATTCGCCGCCTAATCAATCGAGCCGCCGCTTAATTAGCGACGAAGCCGATGCCGACGAGCTGCGACGTCTGCGCGGCGACGTCGCCGAGCTGAAGGCCGGCTTAGCCGGAGTCGCCGGCCGCCTTGCGGCGCTGGCCGACCTTCTCCAGCGACGGCCGCCGACGCCGCCGCCTACTGAGCGGTGCGACGCCTTCCTGAGGCCAAAGGACCCCGCCATCCTGACGGAGGGCCCGCGGACCAACGGCAACGACAGCGACGACAATCACGAGGAGGAAGAGAAGGCTGATGAGGTGGAGAGTCTGCTTAAAGGTACTCGATAACTCATGGCCGCAAACTCACTATTTTCAGGTGATTCCAAAGGAATTATTAAATACTTGGCTACGACTCGATCAGGTGTTTTTACCGCGCAGTTCTCGGCACAACGCGCAGTTTGTCATTTTTTATCGCTGTTTTCAACTTTCGCTTCCCTCGCTCATTTGAATTGATTTTCACGCACTTATACGCTAACTGGCTGGTATTATTATCGGTATTAAATTAGACTTTGTTGCATTTTGCTGATTATTTACTACTGGCTAATATTTAGGATAGATGCAGTTGGAGCGAGGTGGATGTACGTGGATTGAGGTGGGTGTGAAGTGAGGTGGGTGTGAAGTGAGGTGGGTGTGAAGTGAGGTGGGTGCGAAGTGAGGTGGGTGTAGAGTGAGGTGGGTGTGGAGTGAGTTGAGGTTTGAGCTATGAGGTGTGTGAATTGGGGTGCGCAATTCAGCAAAATCAAAGGGCCTTTTCATATTGCTTGTTCTGGTTCCAGAACCAGAACCAATTTGTGAAGTATAACTTTTTGTCTCCATAACTAGAGGGAGATACGTGCTATAAAGTTTTTATTATTGAATGACAATCGCCAAGAAGAAAGTGAAAAATTGTGCTAAGTGAGGTTGTTAAGGCAGTCAAACATTCAACAGAATTAAATAGTTATACTGCTGTTTTCTTGGAAGATCCGAACCGATTCTGATTCTGGAATTGGTAATATGAAAAGCCTCAAAGTTTTTTGTTTTGTTTCCAAAAGTTCAAACTGACTTATTTTTCTCAACAAAGCAATACTATTTTTAAATGCGCTTACAAAATTGATGTATTTGTTATTATTTATTTCATTTTGCCATCATGTTACTCTAAACCTACACATAAACCTGACCTCTAAGCCGGTCGAGACTCAGAATCAATAAAATGATCAAAGACTCCAAAGGAAGTGAAAGCAGAGAAACGCAGACAAATATCCGCAAATTCCATGTCAACTCAGCAAAGATTTTCAAACGTCGATATGCGCTATCAGTTTATAATTATAATTAATAGTAAACACAAATATGTTGATGCATATTAATGTGTATAGAATATATGCAGGCTCACAATTGCTACAATACCAAAGTGCTACCTGTGCATAACTGCAGCTCACTGCAGCAAAGGTGCGTAGGCGGGAGTCAACTGCTGATTACGTAATAAATGACTGACGCTGGGCGAACTCTAATAAGTAAAAACTGTGATAAGAGGGGCTGCTGTCAAACGAATGGAACAAAGAATGTTGGGGATTTGACGGAGGGCAAGAGCTTATTTAATGAGTGCAGATTAGATCGCGGACGCGCACGAGCTGGCCAGCAATTTCAATAATTAATCAAACCTGAGAAACTGTGCTGTCGGCATTAGCTGGAGAGACGGGCAGGGAGCCTGGAGCAGATGAAGATGAGGCAGACAGAAGCAAACAGGGGACAGTAACAAAATAACTATAGAAGGGGGGCAGTGCAAATCATGAACTGCTGAGCTGACTTGAGAACTTCTCCATCGCAACCAGGCAGCAGTTCAATGGATTAGCATTAACAAACAACTTGGCTCCGACTCACTGGTAATGAGTAGACAGATTAAAACGAGAGAAGCAGAGAAAAAATATATATAGTGAGACACAACGCTACTAACGAGATATAGTTGCTGGGGGGTCAGGTAATGCAGCTCAAAATGAAACTGGGTTCCGCTTTCTTCATCTGCTCGTTGAGCTCAATCCTTCTCTGTGCGCAAAAAAGAACTCAAAAATGATGATTAATAATTAAAACATTCTGTCAGGAACTAAGATCTATAAAAAACATAAATGTGAATATTAATCGTATCGAACTTCGCTACGCAGAGAGGAACAAGGGGCGTCGGAGTAGAAAAAGAGATCAGCTATTTCAGTTGCGGCTCCGGCATCAATTATTATTATTGTCTGCTTCTAGGAGGAGCAAGCAAGACACCTTGCACAGGCTGTCAAGGGCTTCGTCTGCCCTCTGTTCGTTTCAGGCCATAATTGTGGAGGCGGCCGCGGCAGCGGCAGCAGTGGCGGCCCCGCAGCTTGGCGGGGTGGCGTAGCCGGAGTCCGGGCTGTCGCAGACCACGGCGCGACCGACGGAGCTGCCGCTGCCGACGCCGCCGCCGTTGCTGTTGCTGTTGTCCATGGCAGACAGCTCCATCTCCTCTGCGGGTTGGGCGGTTTAGCGGCATTAGCGAAATTAATTGCCCAGCGGAGAATAGGGGCGGCAGAGAGCGGAGAAAAGGGGCGGCAGAGAGCGGAGAATAGGGGCGGCAGAGAGCGGAGAAAAGGGGCGGCAGAGAGCGGAGTAAAAGGGCGGCAGAGAGCGGAGTAAAAGGGCGGCAGAGAGCGGAGTAAAAGGGCGGCAGAGAGCGGAGAAAAGGGGCGGCAGAGAGCGGAGAATAGGGGGGGGGGAGTGATCGGAGGAAGCAAAAAAGCAATCAGAGAAAATATCAAAGAAAAAGGCTCAGACACTGGTCAGTCTACTGTCAGTAGCACGCCAAGCAAATGCGCCGCCCAGTCGCAGCGATTACTCATTCCCCACAACCCCTTGCGGGCGTCGGACAGGCCGATAAACCAGGAAAATTCGGCGCCGCACGCCACCTGCCTACTCGCTTTGTTCATACGAGCTATAAGCTGGATTTCCGGCAGCTGATCAAACTGGCTGAATGTTGATGCGGTTTGCTTTTTTCCCCAGCCACCAACTCAGGAAAAATTTCCCCATGCCAGTGATGAATGTAAAAAATATTGAAACTTTGAGCAGTTTAAATTGGATTAATTTCTATAGACAAGCCGCAATGCCGAATGCGAGGTGAAAGACTGGCGGCGGCCCGCTGCTGCAAGGCTGCGGTCGGAGGGGGAGGGGGGTGGCCTCGGGGCGCCAGAGTTCCGGGCTTCAACTTCTTCGCCACAAATTTCCTCTTTTCATAAAAGCTTGCATTGTTCCTTCCCAACTTCCGCCGTCAATATCGCCCCCCCCCCTATTCTCTGCCCCTCTTCTCCCACCAGAAAGAGGTTTCTCCTTACGCAGCAGCCGCCTCTCTCATTCCCAGCAACAGCAAACTCAAAACTTTCCCGAGACCTGAAGCCTTAGCTTCCCCACAGGACAGCTCAGAAAATGCGGCTAGGAAAGCCGGCGCCCCCCCCCTCAACCTCAAAGCGGCAGCTAGAGCTTTCTAGACTACAGAAGCAGAGAAGATTGTTGGGCTCAAAAAATGAAATATGAGACCTCGGAGGTGAACCCGAGAGAGGCTCAGGCCCGGCCTGTCAATGCAGTGTGCCAGGCAGAGGATTAGTAGAACACCGATTTTAAGGATTCCCACGAAACTAGAAAGGCATTGAGCTTTTGTTAGCGGCGCTAAATGCGCTCCAGCTGGCAAAACTGACCCAACTAAATCCATATCGATAGACTAGCAGCATTCGCTTGACAAAATAGCACACAAATTTAATTTTAAACAGCTTCTCCTGTTCACACTTAGTGGGCGCACTGAATTTCAAACTGCACAAGTCTAAAATTATTCGAATATATATACTCGTAGCTGATAAACAGAGCTTGTGGATTAAAATAGAAGCCACCTGCCAAACAAGTTGATATCTAAGAAGCAGCAGTGCAGAATACAAGCTGCTCACATGCTAAACAGTTTGGCGTGTTTACAATTGCACTGAATCACTTCTCCCCCCCTCCAACACTTCACTGAGGCTGGTCTTCCGCCCCCCGACACTCACTGAGGCTGGTCTTCCGCCCCCCTATCACTCACTGAGGCTGGTCTTCCGCCCCCATCACTCACTGAGGCCGATTTTCCGCCCCATCACTCACTGAGGCCGATTTTCCGCCCCCATCACTCACTGAGGCCGATTTTCCGCCCCCCATCACTCACTGAGGCCGATTTTCCGCCCCCATCACTCACTGAGGCTGGTCTTCCGCCCCCATCACTCACTGAGGCCAACACTAGCACATTCTCGGCCGCTCGCCTCCCATTCCCAATTAGAAAATCCACTAAGCCGGATTGCAAGGCGCCCCTATTGCCATTATCACCATAAAGCTTTATAAATAGAAAGCAAGAAGGCAGCAGTTGGAACACATCAATAGGCAATTTTGCTCCCGTGAGACGGCAGAGAAAGAGAGACTGAGAAGGGGATGAGGAAGAGGCGGCCGCAGCGCTACTCACGCCCTCAATAATTAACTACTAGTAAAGCGAGGCCATCCCTTAGCCTTGCGTTGGCGCCTCGCCAAGCCTCTGCTCGACTTCTGCGCTTCGCCCGCAGAAGCCGACCCGACACTGCTGTGATGCCAACGGAGCTTTCAAATGAGAGGAGGAGATAAGGAGAGGGAGAGAGGGTAAAGGATGAGCTTTAGCGCCTAGCTCAGCGCGCAGCTCAAAGTGCATTGAAGAGACCGGGAGAGGGCTAAGTGAAGCACGAGATTCTCCCTTAGCGCTCTCTTCTCTTCTCTATCTCTCAAGTTCCCAAGTCCCAACGCCCATCTTCTGAATTTGGCTGGCAAGAAAACTGCGCTAAACCCGTCCTGATAGATATTGGAAAGAGGAAGGAAAGGAGAAGGAAGGAAAGGTCGGAAAGATTTCGCTTTTGGATAGATAAGCGAGACAGAGGGCCGTTCAGTCCTTAAACTGTTCAGCGATGCGCAGCAAGGACAGCGGATATGACAGCTTAAAGGAAAAAGGGAGGCTACAAAATAACTGCAGATAGTTAAGTTCTGGACACCTGCGTCTAACAGAGAAAGAAAAAGCAAACAGGCAAGGGAAGATTCACAAGGAGAGTGGGATAAACAATCTATCCTATGTGGCATGGGGGTATTTGGGAACAGGATTTCTTGTGCTGGGATTGGGATGTAGCTTCCAGCTGTGGGATCGGGATGCTGACACTAGAGCTTCCAGCTGTGGGATCGGGATGCTGACACTAGAGCTTCCAGCTGTGTGGGATCGGGATGCTGACACTAGAGCTTCCAGCTGTGGGATCGGGATGCTGACACTAGAGCTTCCAGCTGTGGGATCGGGATGCTGACACTAGAGCTTCCAGCAGTGGGGGATCGGGATGCTGACACTAGAGCTTCCAGCAGTGGGGGATCGGGATGCTGACACTAGAGCTTCCAGCTGTGGGATCGGGATGCTGACACTAGAGCTTCCAGCTGTGGGATCGGGATGCTGACACTAGAGCAGCCAGCTGTGGGGGATCGGGATGCTGACACTAGAGCTTCCAGCTGTGGGATCGGGATGCTGACACTAGAGCAGCCAGCTGTGGGATCGGGATGCTGACACTAGAGCTTCCAGCTGTGGGGGATCGGGATGCTGACACTAGAGCTTCCAGCTGTGGGATCGGGATGCTGACACTAGAGCTTCCAGCTGTGGGATTGGGATGCTGACACTAGAGCTTCCAGCTGTGGGATCGGGATGCTGACACTAGAGCTTCCAGCTGTGGGATCGGGATGCTGACACTAGAGCTTCCAGCTGTGGGATCGGGATGCTGACACTAGAGCTTCCAGCAGTGGGGGATCGGGATGCTGACACTAGAGCTTCCAGCTGTGGGGGGTCGGGATGCTGACACTAGAGCTTCCAGCTGTGGGATCGGGATGCTGACACTAGAGCTTCCAGCAGTGGGGGATCGGGATGCTGACACTAGAGCTTCCCGTTGTGGGATCGGGATGCTGACACTAGAGCTTCCAGCTGTGGGATCGGGATGCTGACACTAGAGCTTCCAGCTGTGGGATCGGGATGCTGACACTAGAGCAGCCAGCTGTGGGATCGGGATGCTGACACTAGAGCTTCCAGCAGTGGGGGATCGGGATGCTGACACTAGAGCTTCCAGCTGTGGGGGGTCGGGATGCTGACACTAGAGCTTCCAGCTGTGGGATCGGGATGCTGACACTAGAGCTTCCAGCTGTGGGATTGGGATGCTGACACTAGAGCTTCCAGCTGTGGGATCGGGATGCTGACACTAGAGCTTCCAGCTGTGGGATCGGGATGCTGACACTAGAGCTTCCAGCTGTGGGATCGGGATGCTGACACTAGAGCTTCCAGCAGTGGGGGATCGGGATGCTGACACTAGAGCTTCCCGTTGTGGGATCGGGATGCTGACACTAGAGCTTCCAGCTGTGGGGGGTCGGGATGCTGACACTAGAGCTTCCAGCTGTGGGATCGGGAAGCCGGGATTTCCTGTGCTTGTGACTCTATGTGGAAATTCACAAAACACAAGAAATGAATGACAGGTGAAAGGACAAACGCAAATAGGCATTGGTACGCAACGCCCAGTACAATTAGCTGCTTTTGATATTCATAATCTGCCCCTGGAGCTTGCGTGATCCCACTGATCCCCATCTCTCACTCACTCAGGCTCAGGTGGACAGGCCCCGTCCACCCAGAAACTGAGGCCTGGCAGTCACGCACTGCCGAGCTGCCACCACCCCATCACCTGAGCCTTCAGCTCCCCCGCCACGCTAAACTGGGCCGCTCTATCCGCCGCTGGCTCATTCTCATTCAGAGTCCGGGCTGGAGCAGCAGCGAGCTGAGTTTGACTTTGGATTCTTAGCGGGGCTCAGCAACCTCAGCCGAGGGTCGCACAGCGGGGAAGGCGGATGGGAAGGGGGATCTGGCCTGGGCTTCTTCCCCTAGCTGGCAGGTTCGGCAAGCTGGCAATTGCAAAATCAGTCGCGCCTCCTCCGCTCCGCAGCTCCCGGCAGCAACAAACACGAAAACAGGCGAAATGTCAGAGATGCCCCCCCGGACCCTGAAAATCTTCCCCTTCATTGCCCCCCCCCAAATTCCCACACTTTGCCTACGATTCAATACCCAGTCGAGGCATTCGGTAGGAAATCTTCGATATTTTCACTAGCGAGCGCCCCCAGTCCCCCCGTTCGGGCCGCAACTTAACCTCCAGGGTCGGGGCAGCGGTGCTGATGCACTGCTAATGCGTAGTGTTATCTTTCTTGCCTAATTCAATCCGCTGGGCTGGCCCCTGGAAACCCGCCATCCCTATGCCCGGCACCCCGGAGCTCCCATGGGAGTGGGGCTGAGGGGGGGGGACCCGCGGATGATGCAAAAATAAGACAGAATAAAATATCATATAAAAAGTATGACAGCTTGCTACTGCAAAGTGTGTAGCGCGGAAACTGGGGTGGAGTCGCTCGGGAGGCTGGGAGACAGACAAAAGCAGCCTCATCCGCCAGCAGGAAATGGATGGCAAAACTCCGCTGAATTGCGGTGAATAGTCAACACCCACGGCCCCGCAGTTGCCCCCCCCCGCTAAGCCAGATGGAGTGAGGCTGCAATGCCTGAATTCTCAGCAGTCACCCGGCCAGTTTCAGTGCTAATTTGTTCGCCGGAATTCAGGCTCAGGTGTGGCACCCTGCGGGCCTGAAACCGCAACATCTGCTCCAGTTATCAATTCATTCTACCTGGAAGGTGATAGATCTCAGCTGATGAGCTCAAGCCCCTCCCCATCAGTTAGCAACTGATGAAATTCTCACGCCTGCAAGACTCTGAGTGCTGGCTGGCAGGTTCTGCAGGAACTGCGCGGAATTCCCCTCCAGCCAAGCCGCTCTCTCTATCTGGACCGCTCAATCAATTCAGTTTATTGACTGGCTGCGCAGGCAGGGGAGCACTGTTCTCGCTACAGAGCACTCTTCTCTCTCCCATCAAAAACTCTCTCTCTCTCTCTCTCTCTCTCTCTCTCTCTCTCTCTCTCTCTCTCTCTCTCTCTCTCTCTCTCTCTCTCTCAACTTCCCTATACTCTATTTTTTATTTCCAATCCTTTGCGTTCCTATATATCATTAATGCATTATATATATATTATGTACACGTATGTACATTTCAAGAGCCAAGGAGGGAGACAGAGAAGGAGACTGGGAGGGGGGGGGAGTCAGCCGCAGTGATGATGAAGGAAAATAGGCAGGCGGTAGCGAAAGGCCAAGCTAGAGAAAAGGAGAAAGTGAAGCTTAGCGTTGCACTTTCTAAGAAATCCGTTTAATAAAACAATGGGTCTGGATGCTTAAAACAGCAAACCCGAACCTGGTAGCTGGCTAATACGTCTTATACTACACACTAATTTTATCTGGCTAAGCACGGACAATATTAATAAATCATAAACTGGAGCGCAACTGTATTTGCTCTATATACAAGAGCGGCAAAGGCTGGGGACACAGGGGGGGGGGGGTAGCCGAGCTTCAATTCGTGGACGCCAGACTGACTGACTGAGCGCAAAAGCAAATAGAAGCAAAATTTGATGGGCCCGGCGCCCCGATTCCAATATTTTATCTGAAGGGAGGCGAGAGGAGCTGCTCAAATGAGCGGCAGCGCCAGCCAGCATCCAGCCTCATCAACCCTGGCTCGTGATTCGTGCAGAATTTGACTTCCTCTCTCTTATCTGGCAGAGTCTCAGACTTGCTGAATTAGGAATTTGGACGCACCAAATCCATATTACTGTAGCAATGCCTATTATTAATATTTCATGAGACCATCTTCAGGCTGAAATAGACTCGATTGGAATTCCAATTTTATTCCTTCCGCTTGACCGGTAGTCAGGAATCGAACCCAGCCTCGGATCCGGCTGTCCGGCTACTGAGACTCGAGTTTGGACTGGGGAGTAGAGTGAGGGAAGAGTGAGGGGAAAGTGAGGGAAGAGTGATGGAGGAGAGTGAGGAGAGTGATGGAGAGTGAGGGGAGAGTGAAGCAGAGTGAAGGGAGAGTGATAGGAGAGTGACAAGAGTGATGGAGAGCGAGGGGAGAGTGAGGGGAAAGTGATGGGAGAGTGAGGAGAGTGATGGAGAGCGAGGGGAGAGTGAAGCAGAGTGATGGAGAGCGAGGGGAGAGTGAAGCAGAGTGATGGAGAGTGATGGAGTGATGGAGAGCGAGGGGAGAGTGAGGAGAGTGAAGGGAGAGTGGGGAGAGTGGTGGAGAGTGAGGGGAGAGTGAGGAGAGTGAGGGAAGAGCGACAAGAGTGATGGAGAGTGAGGATAGTGAAGCAGAATGACAAGAGTGATGGAGAGTGAGGAGAGTGAAGCAGAATGACAAGAGTGATGGAGAGTGAGAATAGTGAAGCAGAATGACAAGAGTGATGGAGAGTGAGGAGAGTGAAGCAGAGTGACAAGAGTGATGAAGAGTGAGGAGAGTGAAGCAGAATGACAAGAGTGATGAAGAGTGAGGAGAGTGAAGCAGAATGACAAGAGTGATGGAGAGTGAGGAGAGTGAAGCAGAATGACAAGAGTGATGGAGAGTGAGGATAGTGAAGCAGAATGACAAGAGTGATGGAGAGTGAGGAGAGTGAAGCAGAATGACAA
The DNA here is from genome assembly GCA_002269645.1 of Macrostomum lignano. Lineage (NCBI taxonomy): Eukaryota > Metazoa > Platyhelminthes > Macrostomidae > Macrostomum > Macrostomum lignano. The sequence continues at coordinate 98,084 of NIVC01001442.1, read as the reverse complement.
GAGTGATGGAGAGTGAGGATAGTGAAGCAGAATGACAAGAGTGATGGAGAGTGAGGAGAGTGAAGCAGAGTGACAAGAGTGATGAAGAGTGAGGAGAGTGAAGCAGAATGACAAGAGTGATGAAGAGTGAGGAGAGTGAAGCAGAGTGACAAGAGTGATGGAGAGTGAGGAGAGTGAGGGAAGAGCGACAAGAGTGATGGAGAGTGAGGATAGTGAAGCAGAGTGACAAGAGTGATGGAGAGTGAGGATAGTGAAGCAGAGTGACAAGAGTGATGGAGAGTGAGGATAGTGAAGCAGAATGACAAGAGTGATGGAGAGTGAGGAGAGTGAAGCAGAGTGACAAGAGTGATGGAGAGTGAGGAGAGTGAAGCAGAGTGACAAGAGTGATGGAGAGTGAGGAGAGTGAAGCAGAGTGACAAGAGTGATGGAGAGTGAGGATAGTGAAGCAGAATGACAAGAGTGATGGAGAGTGAGGATAGTGAAGCAGAATGACAAGAGTGATGGAGAGTGAGGAGAGTGAAGCAGAGTGACAAGAGTGATGGAGAGTGAGGAGAGTGAAGCATAGTGACAAGAGTGAGGGGAGAGCGAGTCGAATAAAGACTAGAGCTCCGGCAAAGCAAGCGTGGGCGGTCAGCAGATATAACAGCAGTCGAGGCTGCGCACGCAGACACGCACACAGAACTGTGGCAGCAGTAGAGCTGCACCGGTGTTCCAACCTCTTGAGCAACACCCCCTCACCTCGAAACCAGGCAACTCTTTGCTCAGCAAAAGGCAGCACTAGCAGAGAGAGAGAGAGAGAGAGAGAGAGAGAGAGAGAGAGAGAGAAGGGAGGGGAGAGTCTGAGCGCGCACTCAAAGTGTCTGGGGCAGCTGAGTAAGAGAGAACGCAAAGGGAAAAGAGTCAGAAGCTTAATGCCCCAGCTATGGTTGAAGGGGCCAACCCAGAAAGAGAAGCAAGCACTTGGAAGGTTGGAGAGAGCGATGGCGCGTTCGAGTCCGAGGCCTAGCAGCGAAGTGAAGTCCCGCGCTATTCCCGTCCCTCCTTTTCAGCCTTCGCCTCTCATCATATCCCCTTTTCTTCTTTATTTAATCCGCGTTCGCTCCTCCGGCACGATCGCTTGCTTACTGACCTCTCCCTCTCTTTCTCTCCACCTCTCCCCCTTTTTCTGAGCAATTTCGAGCAAGAAAGATCCCAAAGCAATTTGCCTGTCCATCTCCCTTTTTTCTCCCTCTCCCCTACCGATTGCCGCAGTTTTTTATCCTTGTCCGTGCAGCTCCACTTTCAAGTTCGAACGGTTTTGAAAGGCCAGCTTCGATGAAGGACAGACAGAGAGCGACTCCTTCATCACCGGGCATCGCCCTAATCTGTCTAAATCCTTCCTCCGCGCAGGTGTGCCAGGCGCAGTTTAGAAGCAAGTCCCCTCAGCGCTGGACAAGCCGGGCTGAGGCTGGGCCGCTGGGGGAACAAGCAGGCCCTCCCAAGTGCGGCAGGAAAATCGCCTCCGCCCCTGTTGATTGTCCAGATAAAAAAACGCCCAAGGAAGAAGATTCCATTTCGTTCTGCCCGGGTCTTCACGGACAGCTTAGATGGGCGAAAGTTGGTTATGGGAACAGGGAGGGGGGTCGGTGTCACGGCCCAATCCCCTTTTCCCCACGCTGGATGAGCCCCAGCTAGTTTAGGCGGATTCAAAGGAGAGGCAACAGGAAAAAGTAGGCAAGAAACCGAGGCAAGTTTCGGTGGAACGGAAAGCAGAAACGAGCCGGGTGCACTTTCAAAGTCTTCATCATCAGCTTTGGACGCCGGGCCGTCAAATTTTGCGTAGCGAAACTCCTCTCACGGATCCTTGTTCCTCTTTGTTCAACCTCGACAAGAAGATCTACTAAAACCTGATTTTTTATCAGTGCTTGGTCTAGCATTTTTTTGCTCCAAATGTCCCTCTTCCAAAGCAGCCACGCTATACATCGGCTGGATCTTGAAGTGGACTCAAGGCTAGATGACCTTACACAGAGAAGCATAGAAAACTTTCCTTAGGAGTTTCGTAGCTGTCTTGCTGTGTAAGATAAAGAGGACAAAATAAAAGAGGACAGGTAGAACTGTTTCTTTTGCAAGCAACTCTCACGCACACACACACCCACACCTCTAGGAGACAAGCAGACAGCCAGAAATAAATCGCTCTATGAAAACTTGGTCTTCTTCAAGACATTACATACTTGGCGTTATTGCTGCCGCTGCGGGGTCTGACAAGCAGACATTGCGCGACACCAGCTTGGCCTTGGTTGCCCTTTCTCTCTCTCTCTCTCAGTCCAGAAATGCTTGTGGCAGAAGAGTGCAGCGCAAGCAGAGAAGAAGCCACAAACCCGATAATGTTGGCGGGCACGCAGTTAAACGAGCCCCGCACAGATACCATGCAGCTCTTTATTTAGCTTGTTACTAACCCCACCCCCCGAGACAGTTTTCTATAATGTCTAGCATTTATTTTTTACAAAACCTCACTGGTCTAAATATAAACCTGACGAAATGTTAAGCAATTCGGGTTAGGTTAGCGGCAGGTCAGGCCTCGATTGGTAATTATCCAAGCAATGTGATAATAGCTCATATTGTTGCTAAGCGACTAAAATGCATTCTCTCACCTGAGCTTGCAGATGCGGCGGAAATTTCCGAAACATTTCGACATCGCCAAGCGTCCGATGAATTGTTGCTTGCGGCCGAGGCGGCGGCGGCGGCGGCGGCGGCGGCTTTCTTGGCGGACTTGGCCGCTGTGAGCTGGCGCCGAAGAGTGCGCAGGTTGCGGCGCATTTGGTCCCGACGTACCAGCAGCTCCTTCTGGCGGCGCTGGGCTACTGAAAGCTGGTTAGCCTGCTCGCTGCTGAGACTCTGCAGCTCCTGCGGATTGGCGCGGTTAAGAATAGATGCTAGATTAGTATGGATAGGATACTAGATTTGTCTGAGATTGGAGACAAGATTGTTCTGAGATTGGAGACAAGATTGGTCTGAGATTCGAGACAAGATTGATCTGAGATTCGAGACAAGATTGGTCTGAGATTGGAGGCTAGATTGGGCTGAGATTGGATACTAGATTAGTATGAGATTGGAGACTAGATTGGTCTGGATTATAGACTAGATTGGGCTGAGATTGGAGACAAGATTGGTCTGAGATTCGAGACAAGATTGATCTGAGATTCGAGACAAGATTGGTCTGAGATTGGAGACAAGATTGATCTGAGATTGGAGACAAGATTGGTCTGAGATTGGAGACTAGATTGGGCTGAGATTAGAGACTAGATTGGTCTGGATTGAAGACTAGATTGGGCTGAGATTAGAGACTAGATTGGGCTGGATTGAAGACTAGATTGGGCTGAGATTAGAGACTAGATTGGGCTGGATTGGAGACTAGGTTGGTATGAGATTGGAGACTAGATTAGCATGAGATCAGATTCATCCAGTTAGGAGAATAGTTTGATCAGGATACGAGATAAGAGACGCCAGAGATGCACAAGTCGGAGTGGCTGCCAGATAGCAGACATGCTAATTAGCAGCCACAAGGAATTATCTATGCAATTTATCTATATACACGACATGCAGAGAAAACTCTAATCCCTGCTATATAAAGCCAATTTAATCTACAGCCAGTCTGCTAATTCCCATCTAATTCCCTTCCCCAACAGGAGCCGGCCGCCGAGGATCAAGTTCCCTATTCGCATTGGTTTTGATAGGCAAAAACTATAGTCCAACATCCTTCCCGCCTATGCAGCCGCCAGCCCTTTAAACCACAGACGCGCACAATTTGATTTTACAGCCAGAAGTCCCGCACAGATCGGTGAACTGGCGGGACTGCGGCTGCTGCTGCTACTGTTTACCAGGCCGAGATCCCCGCGTCCCGATAAGCCCTCCTCCGCCTCCCCGCTGCTTAATAAAAGAGCTTTCAGGCGGTTATAGAAAAATCAGCCTGCCTGCCCAGCAGAGCACAGCGGGTATTGAATAGAGATAAGTGCAGCTGCCCACGGCTGCGTATTCGCTGCGAGATGCGGGAAATTAGTAATCACCAGCTGTGTAACATTTTTTATGCCGCGCAATTAATACTGCCCACTGACAAAGCCTATAGTTCAATTTACCTGAAGCTTTACAGTTAACCCACCCCCCCCCCCCCAGCCTCCTTCATCCTGATCAGTTGACGCTTGCCTGACACTCGCAAACTGTTCAGCAGCCAATCGGCATTATAAACCAGCTGGGGCGCGCAATAACGGCCGGGGGCGCGTATGAACGGCGTTTCCCTCCCCCTACTACTACTAGTTCGGCAGTTATTGTGACTGACTACTTGGGGAGATTTTCGCGTTCTGACCGCTCCTAATCTGCCTCCAAGAGAAGCCAACCCCTCCCCCCCCATCCACCTTTCAAAGCGGCGGCGGCGGCGGCAGCAGCGGGCTGTAAACCTGCCACGCCGCATATTCAGCTGGGTAACGCCGGACTGGCCACGTCCCAGCCAGTCAAGTGGGAGGCAGGCCCGCAAAGGTCCCCAGCACTCAGGGCTGACAGGGAGAAATCCCCCTATACGGCCGCTGCACGCATGCGCGCCACAAACTCAACCCCTAGCCACCCAACCCCCCCCCCCATTTCCCGTCTTCCTTCATCGCGCCGCTTGTGATTACAGTCAAGTGGGAGAGGGGGCAGAGAATGCCCGGGGAGATTTAGGAAGTGGCATTTTTAGGAGCTAGAGCTAAAGCTTCAAAGCTTTTGTTGTTAAACCCACTCAATGCCACCGCCTCCCTTCGCATGCCCAGGGTGTTGACACACTGCCACGCCAGTTGGGATAACGTGACGCTCGTTATAAAGCTGGGAGAAATGATTTTCTACACTATGACAATAAGCCAGTCAGCCCAGGTACATGACTCACACTACCACCCATAATTAGGGATACGGACATGGGACATCATGGGATCCAACTGAGTTGCTAACAATGCTCAATCGATCCATCCCTATCTCCCTAGTTTTCTTCAATCTCTGAGCAGAGTCTCCTGTCTACAATTGGACCGGAATGAGCCGGAAAAAAAGCCTCTTGAAACCGCACTCGCTAGAAAGTGACAGAAGAAAGAAGCTATGCAGCATAAGCCGGGGATAGAAGCAGAAATAAAAGCTGAAGAGAGAGAAAAGAAAAAAAATAACTAGCAAGACGACTCGAACAAGGGGGTTGGCGAGGAGGAGGAGGAGAGGAAGGTGCTGTGGGCATTGGACAGGGGAAAGGAGGAGCTCAAGAAGGAGCAGAGCTGTCCCAAGGGAATCCTGCGGAGGCAGAGGGAAGCGGAGATGCGGCGGCCTCCCCCCCCCCCCCCCAGAGAAGAAGCATTGGAGACTCGAGAAGGGCTGCGACAGCAAGCAGGGTGGAAGAAAGAAGAAAAATTGAATTTAGTCAATAAGCAGCGGGCGGGAGAGAAGGGCCGATGGGGGAGTTGGGGGGCCTCGCTTCTTTCTGCAAGATTGATGTAAACCCTGGCCTTCCCACAGCATCCTCTGCCGACATACTCCCCCCTGGCTTCCCCTCTGCAGCGCTCCTCCACTCTCCTCTCACTCTCCCTTTCCCTTCTCTCTCTCTTTAAGACCAGTCGAAGCTGTGGCCATACGGCCCAGCCCAAAAACTTGATGAGGAAGCCAGCCTCCTCCCTGACTTATTCTTATTCTGCTTCATCTTTTTCTATCTTATTTATATATAGCTTAGCTAGTTTGTTTTCCCCAAGCCCCAGGCCTGAGCGCAGTTTTTCGCGATAGTTTCCACGCCCCCCCCCCTCCAGAATCCATGCGCGGATCTCAAAACCCGATGGTAGAAACAAACCGCCCAAACACATGGAAAGCATGTTAGGATTAATTTCCAATAATGAGCACAAACAACACTGAGTTAGGAGTTCTCACCTTGAGATAACTGTGCGATCGGTTGAGCACATTCAGCATGGTTAGTCTGTTGGCCTGGCCCGGACACATGGGCAGCTGGTCTCTCAGCGAGTCCAGGCACTGTCTCAGATGAGCGCGCCTTGAAATTGCAAAATTACCCAGCCTTTAGCCAGCAGGTTTGGCAACACATGGCAAAGGGTATAGGTTAGCTGACCTTTATAAGGGGAGGTCAGTTGACCCCTCAACATAGGAGGTCAGTTGACCTCCTCAACAGGGGAGGTCAGTTGACCCCCTCAACAGAGGTCAGTTGACCCCCTCAACAGAGGTCAGTTGACCCCTCAAGAGAGGAGGTCAGTTGACTTCCTCAACAGAGGTCAGTTTACTCCCTCATCAGGGGAGGTCAGTTGACTTCCTCAACAGAGGTCAGTTTACTCCCTCATCAGGGGAGGTCAGTTGACCCCCTTACCTTAAAAATGACCCCCCCCTAATCATTTTTAGTATAGTGGACTGTAATTAGAATCGAATATCTGACTCGACTTGCTGCTCATAGTTCAAGCTAAAACCAATTAATTCAGAGGCAAAGAGCAGAACAGCACAAGAGATGAATAATAGTGCTAGGTTTCTGCTTATTTCTCCGCTTTTCAACCCATAACCCACTTGGCTACCTTGGATACCTAACCTGGAGTTTTATAACTCCAGGGTTATAAAAAGTTTAGTTTTTATAACATTATGGTATCTGCTAGAAGACACAGACCAAGTCCTATTACCTTATGGGCCCGAGCTAAAAAAATCGTGTGGGCGTGCCCCAGACGCAGACTGAAAGAGACACTTGCTGGCTAAGCTGAGAACCGAGCATGCTAAAGACAGTATAGCGTGTAGTTCTAGACTGTGCATAAAAGCAGCATGCATATTGTTGCAAGTGCCCACGCTGCAAACTCATCGTGCAGTGCGGTTTGCACTTCCTATTTCTCCTCGATACGATGCAAGCTCATGCTACACAGACAGACTGTAGGCCCATCCAGGGTGTCTTGGCCAGACCTGTATCTCTAAGATGAAGAAGCAAATGCAAATTAGCTCCAATGCTTGCCTGTTCTTCTCAAGTTCGTTGTGCGAGGAGCGACTGCTGACAGACTGGACTGTGCGGCGGTGCTGCTGCTGCAGCAGAGACTGCGGCGGCCTCGACGGCAAGCCGGCGGCGGCGGCGGAATTCGCAGCGACACCTGAAGTAGAGGACCAGGATGCCGGTGTTCCAGCTGGTTCGAGTCTGACTCGACTGCCCGGTCCGATTGGGACTCGAATAGCGGTGCCGGTGGGCACACGGAACCCGTTGCTAGGCGGCTGGTGCCGCTGCTGCTGCTGCGAGGGCGACATGACGACCGGGGCCGCTCTAACTGTGTGCTGGAGCCCGTCGCTGATGATGTCGCGCGTTTGTTGGCTGGCAACTGAAGGCCAAGGATGAGCGCAATGTTATCGCTTGTTATGGCGCTTGCGTGTTAACGAAAGCCTATTATGGTAATAAAAATAAAAATACAGATCAGAGATAACTTGCGAGCTGATTGAGGTACTGATGTTGCTGGCTTCTGCAATATGGAAGATTGCTGCTCAATGAGCATAGCCGCCTCGTACAGCATCACGAGTCCGTTGCTGCTGTACCCGCTAGCTTTGTTTCCATTGCCGCGCATGATTTTCATAAAATCAATAAAAAAGCAGTCGCTTGAAAATCAGCGAGAAATAAAAAATGAGGATCCGTAATAAAATGATAAAATAGTAAAATAAAGAATTAAAAAGAGGAGGCTTGAGAAGTGAACAAGGAAAAAGCAGACCAGCAGAAGAAAGGGGCTCCGCCCTGGGCAAGTAGGAGAGAGACTGATGCGCGCTTAATTGATTGCGTCGAACTGAAGAGAGTTGAGATTTTTATACCCCCCCTTCGTCAAAGCGTGGGTAGGAAAGGAAGATTTCGCGTGGGGGTTGAATGGCCAGGGCCGCCTCCTCATTGGCCATTCAGCGAGGATTCCCGCCACGTGGGTAGAAAATAGCTCTAACTTAGAATTGAAAAACTCCAAGGTCGATAAGACGAATGTACATAGGCCCTGCCCATTTCACTAATAAATGGCATGCACTAACCTTGCCTTTCAGCTTGTTCGCGTGGTCCCCAGGACAGAGCCAATAAGGGCTGACGAAGCTGTAGGGTTTGACTATAGACAATTTAGGTTTGTACACACAGCGCGTGTTAATTCTAGTATGTACATTGAGTTTCTCTCATTTGCAAGTGATGTACATTGACACTCCCCATGAATCTCTCACCCGCAGTCTAACCACAACTCGTCAGTCACGTGGTAAAGAGAAATTTGCTAAGCAAAGCAAAGTCTAAGCAAACCCGCGCTTCTTTCCCTTGGTTCATGCGTAGATTCAGTAGAGGGCAGGCAACGCTTGCGCTCCTGGCTCCTAATTATTTGAGAGGAAGCTAGAGAGTCGAGAGAGGTGGATTGTGAGAGTCGTTTCCTCAGCTGTGCAATACAATTTTCTAGTTTCTATGCTCTAGTAACTAGAGTAGGAATTTCTGCTGTGGGAAGCAACCTTTACTGATAAATAGCAACAGCCTTTCCCAGCCAGGTGCTACCCATAACTGTATTATTTTTCTACCGTGTCGGAAACCGAGTCAATTGGAATTAACTACACGCCTATAAAATTTGACAAACAGAGCGTAAATAAGAAATGCTAGTCATGTGTGCTTGAGCCTTTCCTATACATTAAGCTGGACAGCCCCCCTTCGGTTTTCTTTCATTCCGTTCCAGACGCATGCGTAAAGCCTTGAATAAGCCTCTCCTATAAGCATCACTCAGTCTCCAGTCGATCGCGAGCTAAAAAAGACCCCCCCCCCTAATATTCCCTTTCCCGCGTTCGCCCGAGCGGTCTTGAGTGCCACCCGGAGAAAGAGAAGCGAGTGCGGAAAAATAGTCCATTTTCGCTTTGCCCCCGGTATGCGATTGCCTAAAGGTAGAATGAAAGAACTCCGGTTAGGGTTAAAAACGAGCCGATTTTCCTTTGTCAGCAGCCTTGATACTGCTGAGGGCCTCCTGTCCGCTGCTCACCCACCCCCTGCTCACTTTGTCAGACTGTCGCCAAAGAACAAAGAGCTGGAAATGGAGCTCACGGAACTTCGAAGACACTAATTAAAGGAAGCCCCCGAGCCCGGACCTCCCCGCCTGCTTTTTTTGTTGCTGAAGAGAGGGAGAGAGAGAGAGAGAGAGCGATCCCGCCCTAGTCCCCTTAGTCCTAATAGAGGCGTGGAGCAGGTAGGTAATAAAGGACGATGCGAGACAGAATCACTTCCTTATTCTAGCTTTGCCAGCTTCGATTTGAGTGGCCCAGCAAAGCAAGAGGGAAAATGAGCGGATGTGAAGGTTGAGTTAAGTCGAGTAAGGTTGACTGAAAATCAAGTAAAGGCTAAATAAGGTTTTGAGTAAGGTTGGGGTTAGTAAGGTTGAGTAGGGTTGAGTAAGGTTGAGTAAGGATAAGTAAGGAACTGAGTAAGGTTGAGTAAGGCTGAGTAAAGTTAAGTAAGGTTGAGTAAAGCTGGCTAAATTAGGCTAGGGTTGATCCACAGCAGAATGAGCTCAGCTATGCGCATCTCACAAGTACACTGCTCTCATAGTGCTGTACGAGTGTGACAATACGAGCGTAATTAATTAACTAAAGTGGTCCTCACAGCTGCTGCCAGGAGCTTCACTGTGAGCTTAGTAAGCGCGTGTGTGAGCTGCCTGCCACCCCACTGGGATATTCAATGCCTCAATATTCAATTCAATAAAGCATGGAGTTAGTGTGACTTGGAGGGGGTTGAGTAACACCACTCTGAGCGCATTGCAGTTAGCAGGTTCCAGAACTAACTTAGCCAGCATACCCAGTTATATCATTTGGCAGAATAAATGAGCACAATGACAGGGTGAGCATGGGGTGGCTCTGAGCAGAGCTGGAAGTCATTGACCGCTAGCTGCAGTGGATTGAACAGGAGGGGAAGGAGGTCAAACTCAAGGGGCGCCTCATTTTCCTTGTCTCTTCTTTCAGCTGTTGGGGGATACAGGAAATCGGATGCAGCACAGAGCTGCAGAGAAGGGGGAGGGCGGCTTCTCAAAAAGCTTCTTCCATAGCTCATTATCGCATTTGGATCGGCTTACCCGGCGGAAATCCCAAACCGCTTCTTCTTCCCATCCGTCTATCCCGTTGCACCTATCTGCCTCATCAGGCCGAGGCTTCTCAGCAACGAGCTGCCGCCTACCCCTCGAGCTGCGTATGCGACCGAATCACATCGCTATCTGGGGAGAAATCGATTTCTGCTGCCCGGAGCTGAGCAACTGAGAAATTCGCGGCAATGAGACTGGGAAATATGAAGAGAGGGAGGCTTTTTGGATCAGCGGGAGAGATGATAAGGAGGAAAGACGGTGGGCAGAAGTCTGTTCGTGTAGTCTTCTGCCCCCCCCCCCCCAGGCTGTGGGAGGGGCATGCAGCCTGAGGCAGGCGCTCAGGCCTTCAAAAGCCGCTGCTTTGAGCAAAGTCAACCTGACTGTTTCCAGCTGCTTCAACCGCGCCTCTTTGCATTTCCAACTTCTGTCCCAATTTCCCTCACTGTGTTTAAAATGTTCGAATGCCCGATTATGCAATAAGGGACTGGTTGCTAATTAATTTCGTCTTTATTTCGTCTTTGCTGGGATCTGACTTTAGGGAGGTGGAAGGGTCAAGCGGCACACTGTTTAACCCTGGATGAAGAGTTGGCAACCTTGTGGGGAAATTGGCTGCGAAATCCCGTTTGACATATTGTTGGACAAGTTCGGAGCTGAGGTGCAGCTGAACTGCAGCTGAACTGCAGCTGAACTGCAGCTGAACTGCAGCTGAACTGCAGCTGAACTGCAGCTGAACTGCAGCTGAACTGCAGCTGAACTGCAGCTGAACTCGAGCTGAACTGCAGCTGAACTGCAGCTGAACTGCAGCTGAACTGCAGCTGAACTGCAGCTGAACTGCAGCTGAACTGCAGCTGAACTGCAGCTGAACTGCAGCTGAACTGCAGCTGAACTGCAGCTGAACTGCAGCTGAACTGCAGCTGAACTGCAGCTGAACTGCAGCTGAACTGCAGCTGAACTGCAGCTGAACTGCAGCTGAACTGCAGCTGAACTGCAGCTGAACTGCAGCTGAACTGCAGCTGAACTGCAGCTAAACTGCAGCTGAACTGGAGCTGAACTGCAGCTGAACTGCAGCTGAACTGAAGCTGAACTGCAGCTGAACTGCAGCTGAGGCTGAAAAGAAGATGGACTTTGAACTGTATGGGACGATGGAAAGTCGCAACCGAAATGCGAAGCCGCTCAAGCGCAGTGCAACGCCACCCCATATGGGTTGGAGCGCTACTGACAAGCCCATTTCGCAGTCCCACCCCAATCTTTATCATCAGGCTCATCGACGTGTCTTTATTTTGATTTTCGACAAAGCGGCAAATTTTTGCTTAAACTGGCTGCTCGCTAAAAGACTGCTTTTAAAAAAAATTGCACGCGAGCAACCAATCCACACGGCTTCCCCTATCTTGTTAAACCATCTAGGTCAGCTTCCCTGCTCCATCTTTCTCTTATTTAACCAGAGGCCCCCCTCTGGGTCCAGCAGTTCGGGGGCGCAGTTTGGGAAGAAGATGAAGGCGAAAAAGGATGTGAAAAAATATACAGAAAGCGGGCGGGGAGAGCGCGTGAGGATATGGGGCGGCATGCGACGGAAGGAGGCTGGAGTGGTCGGGGGGGCTTGAAGGATGGGATAAACACTGCAAGGGGGCGAAGAATGTTCCCGGCAGGAGGAGCTGAGAGGCGGGAGTGACTGAGGGGCTGGAAAGGGGAAATGAGGGGGGGGGCGGGCGGGACCATTAACGCTAACCGAAAGCCTTCGGACAGATTATTGATCAAAGTGGGGGCGCTTCAATACAATCGGGCCAACTGCTCCGAGCAGCTCATCATCTCTGAGACGCCCCCTGCCTTCCTGCGCTCCCATCCCGGGCCTCCCCGTCTCTCGCTCACTCGACACTCTCCCCGGCACATTTCTACTCTAATCCATCTCACCCTTCTAAGTGTCGCGCTCGAATATTTTCTGACTTATGTCTCTTGGTCTTTACCGCACTATGATTAGCTCTCCCGGTCTCACTCCGCTCCTATCTAACTCTCAGTACCACATCTATCCTCTCTTCTTATCTCACCGGTATATCTATATCCCCCTCTTCCCACCTCTGTTTCCGCTCTCTTCCCATCTCCTTCTTTCACTCATCTCATCTCAGTCAGGTTTTCGTGAAAGTCACGGCCCTGAGACTTGAAGATTTGTTGACCATTCAGCGGCCACTCCGGCTTCTTCATCATTTTCTCATACCAGCCGCCCCCATGCCAGGGGATCGGGGAGCGAGCATTGAGCCGCTAAGCTCAAGCATAGCAGTCGGGGATTTCAAACAAGACAAGAATTTCCCTCTCCTCGGCCCCTGCTTCGAGCAAATAAAGAAAGACGAGAAGGAGAAATAGTCAAAAAAGAAGATAAAGGATGCAAGACAAAACTAATCAAGGCCTTCATCGCGTTTGCCACATTTTCTTTGATATGCTTTGCCTTCTCTTTCCCAGCCCAGTCCGCGGCAACCCGCAGTCATTTCTCAGATATTTTATTAGTCCAAGCAGTCCGGGCGCATCCACCCGGACTTCCTCTCGTGGGGGCTGGAGAGCGGATTTGCTTCTTGAAAGTTTTCTTCCACACTGGAAGTTCGCAGCACCAGCGCACGCGGCGACGGCGAGCAAGAGGGAGGGCGTTGGGAGCAGGACTTATATGAGTGAAGAAGGGAAGGGCTCATCGTCTGCAATAATCCCAAAGCCCCCCCCCCCACCAACCCAGATCCTACGTGACAACACACAACACTTCTCCCTGGCCCCTGTGTCTCACTGCCTCTCTTTCCAGCTCTCTGAAATGAGATCGGGGGTGGGGAGAGCTTTTTGGAGCTTTTTGACTGAGTCAACATTCTTCTCAGTCTCCGCAGCCTCCCCTTCTCCTTCATCGTGAGCCAGAGCGAGCATGGCGGGCAAACTGGCATCCGAGAGGCATCTCTGTTCCCATCTCTCCACTCCCTTATTCTCCAGTCCTGTCTCGCCTTCTCGCAATCTGAGCAGACACTCATTGAGCCTGTTGGATCGCTCGAGGCAATGAAGGCCGGAATAGGGCTGGCGAGAGAGGGACAGGCAGATTGGCTCTCGCAAAAAAGATGGCATGAATCGCAAAATAGGGAAGCTTGTTGAGCACGAAAATCAAAATGGGAATTCATGCACTCAGAGACCCCTCTGCCTGTCGGCTTTGAGAATCCGCCCGACCTCTTCAGCTCATACTCCCCTGAATTTCAATTCCATTTCTAATAATGGGAGGTGGATTTTGGTGTTCCCACAAAATGCGGATCCCTTGTTCTCGGGGATGAATTCTGTTTTCAACTGAGGATCTTATCGTCTCCGGTCTGCACTACAAAGCTGCTTCAGTCTGTCACGGCTCTGGCGCGTTACTTTTCTCGGTCAATACTTCGCCAACTTGTGCAGCCATGAACTTTATTGAGGCAGCAAGAAAATTTAATGTCTACAGGTGTCAACTGTGGGAACTTGGCACGGCTGTGAAAGAAGGTCGGGGGGGGGGGGGCGGCAGCTGCGCTGTTGCATGGGAATATGGGAAGTTGTGGGAAATGAGAGTTTGATCGGGTGGAGGGGAGTCTGTTTGAGCTGACTAGGGGAGGATCAGAGCAGCGCCTCTCCGGCGCCTCAATTCGGATTTCGTTCCGGAACTCCAGAGATGGGAAATGAAATGAGGCGTGAACAAGTGCGCCGGCAGCACATGGGAGAGAGAGGGGGGTCCGAGGGCGGAGACACGAGTGAGTCATTGTTTGTCCACGTGAACCGGCATCAGCGAGTCTGCGGCTGATGGCGGCGTGTTTTTTCACACCCTCCTGCCTATTCATTCTGATTCCCCTTGAATTTTTATCATACTTCTCGGCTCTCGAGTCCCGATCAGCGTTGGGGGAAGAGAATAAATTTAGGCGGAGGAATAGGAAGGCCGGCCAACACACCTGGCTCCCACGGATTAGCTGTGGCAGGGAGAGAGATTGAACTCGCTAGGAGATAAGCAGGTGGCCGGGCGGAAGCACCGCTGAGTGCTGTGAGGACTGTACAGCACTGCTCTGAGCTCGGTGGTGTGCAGTGCAGGATTAATCCAGTGCACAGTGCTATCTATCTATCTATCTATCTATCTATCTATCTATCTATCTATCTATCTATCTATCTATCTATCTATCTATCTATCTATCTATCTATCTATCTATCTATCTATCTATCTATCTATCTATCTATCTATCTATCTATCTATCTATCTATCTATCTATCTATCTATCTATCTATCTATCTATCTATCTATCTATCTATCTATCTATCTATCTATCTATCTATCTATCTATCTATCTATCTATCTATCTATCTATCTATCTATCTATCTATCTATCTATCTATCTATCTATCTATCTATCTATCTATCTATCTATCTATCTATCTATCTATCTATCTATCTATCTATCTATCTATCTATCTATCTATCTATCTATCTATCTATCTATCTATCTATCTATCTATCTATCTATCTATCTATCTATCTATCTATCTATCTATCTATCTATCTATCTATCTATCTATCTATCTATCTATCTATCTATCTATCTATCTATCTATCTATCTATCTATCTATATATCTATCTATCTATCTATCTATCTATCTATCTATCTATCTATCTATCTATCTATCTATCTATCTATCTATCTATCTATCTATCTATCTATCTATCTATCTATCTATCTATCTATCTATCTATCTATCTATCTATCTATCTATCTATCTATCTATCTATCTATCTATCTATCTATCTATCTATCTATCTATCTATCTATCTATCTATCTATCTATCTATCTATCTATCTATCTATCTATCTATCTATCTATCTATCTATCTATCTATCTATCTATCTATCTATCTATCTATCTATCTATCTATCTATCTATCTATCTATCTATCTATCTAATCTATCTATCTATCTATCTATCTATCTATCTATCTATCTATCTATCTATCTATCTATCTATCTATCTATCTATCTATCTATCTATCTACTCAGGAAAGTGCAAAGATTCTATTTTACACCAACAGAGGCAGTAATCTGGAGTGGGCAGCCCATCAAGAAGTGCTACGGAGATGCGTGTTAATCCCGCAGGCTCAAATAAAGCGTGCACTAATCAGACACATCCCCACAGTCATGAGAACCAGCGGGGCGTAGACGGGGTTTGACAAACCGGCCGCTCCAGCCAGCGGAGCAGCGGAGCAATCTGCATCGACACTCCCAGCGGCTCATTGGATTGTCGTTTTTGTGTTGGCGGAATTTCTGGCACTCAACTGCCTGCAGACTGAAGATGCGTGGGCTATTTTGAACAATTTGAATGGCGGATCGCGTGAGCGACTTTGCTGAAAATATTTTCTAACCAAGCGACTGCGATGCATGTTTGCTCTGTGCCAGTCCATTAGCCAGTCCCACTGAGAGATTCTGCCAGTTTCACTGTGAGATTCTGCCAGTCTCACTGTGAGATTCTGCCAGTCTCACTGTGAGATTCTGCCAGTCTCACTGTGAGATTCTGCAAGTCTCACTGTGAGATTCAGCCAGTCTCACTGTGAGATTCTGCCAGTCTCACTGTGAGATTCTGCCAGTCTCAATGTGAGATTCTGCCAGTCTCACTGTGAGATTCTGCCAGTCTCACTGTGAGATTCTGCCAGTCTCACTGTGAGATTCTGCAAGTCTCACTGTGAGATTCTGCCAGTCTCACTGTGAGATTCTGCCAGTCTCACTGTGAGATTCTGCCAGTCTCACTATGAGATTCTGCCAGTCTCACTGAGAGATTCTGCCAGTCTCACTGTGAGATTCTGTCAGTCTCAGTGAGATTTGGCAGTCTCACTGAGAGATTCTGCCAGTCTCACTGTGAGATTCTGTCAGTCTCAGTGAGATTCAGCCAGTCTCACTATGAGATTCTGCCAGTCTCACTGTGAAATTCAGCCAGTCTCACTGTTAGATTCTGTCAATCTCAGTGAGATTCTGTCAGTCTCAGTGAGATTTTGCTAGTCTCACTGAGAGATTCTGCCAGTACTTTAGCCAGTCTCCCTATGAGATTCTGCCAGTCTCACTATGCCAGTTTCAGCCAGTTTCACTCCGAGACTGTACCAGCCACATTGATCATTAGCAGAAGAGTCAGTTGTTAAAAAGCACCATTTAATTGTCCATTCCTGTGCTCGCTGCATCAGTTTAGTCCTGTAGTCAGCTCGTATTGAAATTCAACACCACTGACTGAAGTCCAGGGCGCAGGGTTCTTTTTCAAAGCTAACACTTCCGCTGCCTGCCATTGGGATGGATGTCTGGAGAGCAATCGGCGATTAAACCTGCTTTAATTGCAACACCTTTTAGTGAGCGATTCATTCCGAGAGCAACCCGACACCTTGAGTTTATTTTGTTAATTTGCTTGAGCATCTTTCAGTAGCTACGGATATCGGGTTTGGTCTGACCCGCGTGATCAGTCAGTGCTAGTGTTGCCATGTAGTCTGGATGTTTGGTTGTCTGTCTTAGCGCCTATATGTCTTGATGGTGTCTGTCAGAGTGTCCGTCTTAGTGTCCGTCTTAGTGTCCGTCATAGTGTCCGTCCTAGTGTCCGTCTTAGTGTCCGTCTTAGTGTCCGTCTTAGTGTCCGTCTTAGTGTCTGTTGTCCCCCTATCTCCCCATCCCCTTATCTCCCCATCCCCCATCCCCTTATATCCCTATCCCTTTATCTCCCCATTTTCTCCATCCCCCTATTTCCCATCCCCTCATTCCCCTATCTCCCCAAACCCCTATCTCCATCCCCCTATCTCCCCATCGCCTTATCTCCCCATCCCTATATCTCCCCATCGCCTTATCTCCCCATCCCTCTATCTCCACATTCTTTCCATCCGCCTATCTCCCCATCCCCCTATTTCCTATCCCATTCCCCTATCTCCCCCATCCCCCTATCTCCCCATCCCCAAATATTCCCAATCCCAAATCTTCCCATCCCTATCTCCCCACCAGCTCAGACTCGAGTACGCTCGCTGTCTCACTTACAGTCGCACCAGCGGAAAGGTGCGAGGAGAATATATGCAGTGTGTTGCGGCAGGCAGCAGGCAGGCAGCAGGCAGGTAGGCCGGCAGGCAGGCAGGCAGGCAGGCAGGCAGACAGACAGCTCTAGCGGATATGCTGATATGTTTGGCTTACTACCCTCTCCCTCTCCACTACCCGGCATCAAACGTATTGGCAGCCCCACGCATGTTTGACACCGCCCCCGGCTTAAACACCGAGATTTCGCAAAGGTCAGCACTTTCGCACGCAATCTCGCCGTGTAGAAAGAGAGAGAGAGAGAGAGAGAGAGAGAGAGACTGGTGGGTTTCGACGCAAAGCGTTTGAAGGCTTCGGGGAGCTGCCGTGTGACGGGTGCGGAAAACTTCTGCTTCAATTTAATTAGGCCCGACTAGCAGGCGCAGGCAGAGAGGGACCTGCGGAGCCGGCCAAGATGGACGGATGTCCCAACCCAAGTCCGAACGCGTTCAAAATCACTCACTAACTTCTTCCCAAATGTCCACCCAATCCACTGTCCGCACTCTCAAACAGGCCGAGCCCATAGAGAGTATGCATTGGCGAGGCGGAACCCCCCCTCACCGGTAAGTGAAAGGTGGAAATGGAAAATGGACAGAGAGAGAGAGAGTGGCGCCGCAACCAGGCGCGAGAGCCGTCAAGGGTGGGAAAATAAACAGATGATATTTTTGGGACGCCGAGGCAAGTTTCCACGGAGGCGAAAGTGGCATGGCTGGCTTGTTAAGTGTGTAAGAGCGAAGTGGAGGTTGGCTTGAAAGTAACCAACCTGTCACGGAGGGGACTGCCATTACCATCGAGCTTCTGCCTACCTACCGCGGCTTCAGCGCTGGTAAATACAGCGATTTCCAGCAAAGAAGCCTGCAGGACTGGATGAAGTCCAAGCCATGCACTTTCCATGCTTAGTGGGCGAGGAGGTGGGGGAACTCCAGGTGCTCAAAGCTTGATTGGAGCGCAATCAATTCTTTGTAAGACGAGACCCGCTTGCGCTGGGCTTGCTTGGAAATCGATTTCCATTGCGAATGCGTAAAATCACCGCTAGTCTGCTGACGAGACAGCTCAAAAATGACTCGTCAAGGGCGTCGTCAGAAATGGATTAGATGAGTCAGAATAGCTTAGCACTCAGGCTAGCCGGAATGAGTGAAATTCATTAGTAGCTTAGCACTGGCCTCAGGCTAGCGGGAGTGAAATTCATTAGTAGCTTAGCACTGGCCTCAGGCTAGCCGAAATGAGTGAAATTCATTAGTAGCTTAGCACTGGCCTCAGGCTAGCCGAAATGAGTGAAATTCATTAGTAGCTTAGCACTGGCCTCAGGCTAGCTGGAGTGAAATTCATTAGTAGCTTAGCACTGGCCTCAGGCTAGCCGGAATGAGTGAAATTCATTAGTAGCTTAGCACTGGCCTCAGGCTAGCCGGAATGAAGCTTCAGTAGTGCTAAGCATATTTTTAGAGCTGGCTAAAAATGATGCAGATCAAAATGCCTAGCGACAGAATTTTTTTCGATTTGCATTGCTTTAGAGTTTTAGGATTGAACAGCAACAGGAAAATGCGCCAAGGAGTCGCATTTCACTGAGGATTCTGCTTTTACTGCGAGAGAAAATAAAATTTCTTAGCCGCCCCGGTCTCGCCGCACCGCTTCAATAAATTTCCCCTCTCACAAGGAATAAAAAGGGGAGGTCAGAATGGAGAGAATTATGAAGGCGGAAGAAGCAGTTTCCATGCGGAGAGCTCTGGGGCCGGGCAGGCGGGGGACAGTCGAAGCGAATAAAATCACTAAAGGAGGCAGCCGCTCGGGCTCGTGATTTAATGAGCTCGCGCTAGCCGCCGTACGCATCGGGTCGGCTTTTGCCGCTCAGTGACCTGGCCGCCCCGCCTCCAGGGGGGTCTTAAATTAGCAGACTTGATTGGAATTGTTACTCTTCAGCGCTGGCCTGAATCCGCGATTTTGAAATCACCGATGCACACGGGTATCTGGTGATGAAAAATTGTGGTTTGGGTATGGTAACCCCCGACACTCAGACAGACAGACAGACAGACAGACAGACAGACAGACAGACAGACAGACAGACAGACAGACAGACAGACAGACAGACAGACAGACAGACAGACACACAGGCAGACAGACAGACAGACAGACAGACAGACAGACAGACAGACAGACAGACAGACAGACAGACAGACAGACAGACAGACAGACAGACAGACAGACAGACAGACAGACAGACAGACAGACAGACAGACAGACAGACAGACAGACAGACAGACAGACAGACAGACAGACAGACAGACAGACAGACAGACAGACAGACAGACAGACACATAGACAGACAGACAGACAGACAGACAGACAGACAGACAGACACACAGACACACAGACAGACAGACAGACAGACAGACGGACAGACAGACAGACAGACAAGACAGACAGACAGACAGACAGACAGACAGACAGACAGACAGACAGACAGACAGACAGACAGACACACAGACAGACAGACAGACAGACAGACAGACAGACAGACAGACCCCCAAAAAGCAGACAGGAACAGGAAAGCAGGCATCGGAACTGCCGAGTGCAGTCACCCAAATTACCCTCGCAGCCATTTGTATCGCATGGGAACGCGCAGAGCAAGTGCTGTTGCATGGCAATTTTAAAGAGTAAAAAATGGCAAATTTGCACAGCAATTTGCGATACGCCACATCTGCTGCTGGAAGCAAAATTTGCTAAATCAACACCCACAGCCGGTCACGCGACGCCCGGCATGCCGCAGAAGTTGCCAATCAAATCGCATGCAGATATTGCGAGCTTCAGAGCCTTAAGCTGCTGCATCACTCATGCACGGGGCGTGATTTTTTTAAAGTGGATTTGATTTTTTACTGCCCCGAATCCGAATCTTTGCGCCAAGTGGCTCGATGCATCTCTCTCTCTCTCACAGCAGCAGCAGCGGGCGAATGCGTTCCAGAATCCTCAATCCTCATCATCTTCATCATGGCCCTATCATCGCAGGCTCGGGAGCTACTGGTGCATTTGTCAGGTAATACGCAATCAGCCTGTGCTATACCATCAGCTATCCCCAGGCTCCCATGGCAGATCATCTTGCTTTGCCTAATCCCTAAAATTTGCCAGGTTCAGCTGGGCAGGCGTATAAACTATTGCCCCAGTGGATGAGGCTGCAGCAAAAATATTTGTCAGCAGCCCCCCCCCTCGCCTCCCCGTGAGCGCGAGGGACTGAAACTGCAGCAGTTGTTTCCCCCCAGCGATGCTGTGCAGTTTGCATGGAATCCTTTTCTTCTCCTAATAATCCCCCCCCCCAATTCAGTCAGTGGCCCGCAGGCAATATACTTGCAAAACACTTGGCTAGCAGAGACAGAGAACCCACGGTGCATCAATTAAGCAGTTAACTAATGCATGCAGGGGGGCGCAATATCCGGGTTTGAAGGCCTTGCTTGCAGCAGATGTGCAACAAGCGATCTGTACAGAGAACAGAGACAGAACGCTTTTTTGGCGGCGCTCGCGTTGGCGGACAAATATTTAGAATACCGTCAAGAGTAATTATAGCAGTCCCTAGCACTGGCGGAGTGCCGAAGCTGCAGTTTCTGCCTAATAAAGCGGTTCATCAATTTTTATGAGTTTTGGAATGCATGCTAGTAAATGGCTTATTTTACTCGGAGTTCAAGACCAAGACAATTATTTTCCAACGCTCCTGTTGTTAGTAGAGTATGCAGTAAACTGCAGAAAGTGGACACAAAGTATAAAATAATGTTTATTCGTGAAATAACGACGCTGTGACAAAACAAAAAAAATATTATTTTCTGTTACGATATGCAAAAATGTCGGAAAATTATAACGAGAGCTGGATAAAGACAATTACTAAAAAATTTGCATCGGCCGGGAATCGAACCCGGGCCGCCCGCGTGGCAGGCGAGCATTCTACCACTGAACCACCGATGCTTGGCATAGTAAAACAAAGGAGAACAATTTATTCCAAGGTGTCGTTTCGGTCTTTTTTTTACGATAATTTTATTGAATTTGTGTCATCATGAGAGTTGACTTTTGGGTGATTTGACGTGGCATTGTGGCAAACATGCCACATAACATGACATGACGCATGGAAAATGCGTGTGGAAAATCTATGGCGAAATAGCTTAAAAGCATAACAAAAGGATGAGTTGTCTGTTTTTGGTCAAGATACGTAATTGTAAACTTTTAAAGTCAAATGTGAAGCGCCGCTCTATACATCACTTCCATTCTGGAGCTTTAAGTTGAAAAATGAGATCCCTCTTCATTGCATATTTTCCCACAGGTCTAGCTAGCGAGACACAAGCAGATAGGATTTCAATCGCTAATTACAGCAGGGGTCGGCATCGGCACACATTTTTACCTCAATGGCCAGACCCAGATAGAGAATCCAGCTCATGGCTGCGGGCCTGATGAAAGTGGAAAGGAAAGGGAATTAATCGTAGATGAGAGATGACTGATGATAGAAGAAAGAAGCGGGAGATAGGAGGAGAAAAAAATTTTAAGAGGAGAGAATTAGAGACGAGAGAGGGGAGAGCGGAGAGGGGATCGAGGGGTTAGGGGAGAGAGGAGAGAGATAATAGAGAGAATTTAAAAGGGGAAAGAAGAGAGAGAAGCTCGAAGAGAAGAGAGCTGAGAAAAGATAAAAATCTTGAGCGGGTCAGATTGCTTATATTCTATTCTATATTATATTCTAAAGTTTTAAAGGACCCGAGAGCCGGATAGAGAGGCTTCGAGGGCCGCATGTGGCGACCCCTGCACTAGGGGACCCGAAAGCAAAAGCGCCGCTCTGGTACATGTGATGTTTCCATTTTGGTACCAAGTTGTTAACATCCCGCGTAATGCTTATATTTATAAGATTTCGTTTAATTTCCAGCATTCTTGAGTAATGAACAAACAAAAAATATCAATAAGTAACCATCTGATTCAGATGCAAGAGCTATAAAAAAACGTAAGTAAAAATATTGCTTAACATTGTATCAGAAACATACTCCCATTTATCTGTCTGTGGTGACGCAATATGTTTAT
Source organism: Macrostomum lignano (assembly GCA_002269645.1). Classification (NCBI taxonomy): domain Eukaryota; kingdom Metazoa; phylum Platyhelminthes; family Macrostomidae; genus Macrostomum; species Macrostomum lignano. Next base: position 75,936 of record NIVC01001442.1, on the reverse strand, counting down.
TATGCACTTAGCAGAAATTTAAAAGTTAACTTTCGCAAAAGCCAATTTAATTGATTATTTCGTACACGCACGCTTTCGGTCAAATTAGGCTAGCTACATGTATACGAAGTAACCTTACATATATAACTGATAATATAGTGTTTATCTGATATAAAGTTTGTGGGTTCTTGTGTTTGAACAGAATAATTGAGATGTCAAAAATAATTTCATAAAATGGAGACAAGTTTCAATGGTGATATCTACCAAAACTGAGTACATTAAGCTGACTGTCATCCAAAAGAATGCCAAGATTTTTTCTAACTCTAGGCATTACCAAAAGTAGTGTGTCATAGCTTACACTAGTAGAAATTTTGCCTAAGATAATTTTTTAGCTTTCAAATCTATAGGTGTCTATTTTCTAAATGATTATTAATTCTTGTAAAGTATAGAGCTTTGTTACCTTTATTTGCTATTTAAAAAAATTAACAATACAGTATAAGTTAATAGCATTGACTATGGGCCTTTTCATATTGCTTGCTCTGGTTCCAGAACCAGAACCAATTTGTGAAGTATAACTTTTTGTCTCCATAACTAGACTAGAGGGAGATACATGCTATAAAGTTTTTATTATTGAATGACAATCGCCAAGAAGAAAGTGAAAAATAGTGCAGAGTTTAATAGTTATACTGCTGTTTTTCTTGGAATTCCGAACCAATTCTGGTTCTGGAATTGGTAATATGAAAAGGCCCTATTTTGTAGATTGCTTTAGATTGAGATTTCTTTAGCTTAAAATTACTCAGAAAAAAAGGTTATTAGTTAGTTTTTATCATATATAATTTCTAGGTTTGTATAAATTAAAAATAAATTTATATAATAATCATAAAAAATTTAGTATTATATATAATTAAACTGATTTTATAGAAATCTTAAAGTATCAGCTTTTGGTAATATATATATAATATATATTTCTAATTCTATACAAATATTATATAAACTATAGAGCCTTGTGTATTATCAATAGAAATAGCCAAGTAAATTGCTAGGTTGTGGCTGTGCCTGAGTATAAATTTACAATTTTAACATATAAACCTAGATTTGTGCTTTTAAGTTTTATGCTTTGCTCAATTTTATTGTCATTTAAATTTAAAATATAGCTAAAATTATATTCTTTTTTTCAAGTTTAAAGGTAATAATATATAATGCATTTCTATTGTAGATTCTTATTGTAATTTGCTTACTTAAAAATTTTTATTAAGGTAATAATCAAAGCAGAACAAGTTTAAGAGAATATTTTTCATTATAATTTATAAAGCTTTTAACATAATGATTATTTTCAATATCAAAATAGTCTTACCAAATATATTAAGCTTCATATTTGTCTTTTTAAATGAGAAAAGACATTTTTCAAGCTGTAAAATCAGTTCCAAAAATTAGCAGCAAACTTAGTTACTAATTTTGGTTGCACCTAGCTGCAGAATCAAATTAAAACAAAAACAAGAAATGACTAGTTATTAAATACTAAATATTGTTTTAGTTATTATTAAGTTTTAGTAATATTATTAAATACTTGAATATTTACACAATGTTGTACATGTATAAAATTTATAGAATAGGTTATCATAGTTATTTCTAAATAATTAATTGCATTAAGCAAATGTCAAATTTAAATAATATGTAAGATATGGAGTGTGCAGCTCTTTAAAATTCTATAAGTCAATATAGAAATACGATATAAAAAATAATCCAAAGAGTAGTCTTATCAGTATCTTAGCTTGCATCCTTGTCAAAATTGATATGCTAATTTTGTGTTGTTTGTCTATCTGTCTGTCTGTCTATTATTGATTTTTTCAAGAACCATCTGGCCAATTTTTTTCAAACTAGCTTTAAAAATTCCTATTTTTTCAAGGATCACACTAAACTTTTTGATGAAAAATTCAAATGGAAAGTGGGTCAAATATTTAAAAAACAATTTTTAATGTTTTCTTTTAATGGGTGCTCTGTTTCTAAATTTAATTGCTTAGTTCAACCATTAAGGCCTCTCCTTGGCCAATGTACAGTGTAGGATATATAATCACAATAAAGCTAAAAGAGTTCTATGACCCTTTGTGCGACAGGCTTGCAATTTGTAGGGTTGGTTGAATTTAATTATTGTTTACCAAATAGTCTAATAGACAACTGATGAAAAATTATGCATAGGAGGGAGGGGGGTTAAAAAGCTGGCTTGAAATTTATCAACCCCTTAAATTGCTATAATCTTGTTTGTCTTATTTCATGAATACAACACCAGGTGGCCCAGTTGTAGATAGGGACAGTCAATAGCTAATGCACCAATTAATTTAGATTCATTTGGAAAATTGGTATATAAAGTTTATCTATATTTATAGCAATTGTTAATGAATCAAATATTTGAAAAACAAAGCTTTTAATGCTTTCAATGTTTCAATTTTTATTTTAAATGCCCACTACTAGGGGCTTAGTTTCAAAATGTGCTTATATATATTCAGCAACATTGAAAATTTTCCATCACACAAGATTTTGTCTGTGGTCAGTACTTTTTAAAGTGCAGGTAAAGTCTTTTCATCTTTGCAAGTGACGCAATTTGCTCCATTGTGGCAGGCTTAAGTTGAGGCATGAAGTAGGGGGGGGGTTGCAGTGTGGGAAGGTTTTTTAGATGGATTAAAGCTACCCAATCAGTTTTCTAGTATCTTTTTTTTCAGAATAGTCCAAGAGAAACTGCTCATTGGCGCATAGAGTGGCAACTTTTCAATGTTGCTGAGTATATATAAAATTTTGAACAATGAAAAAATTGATTTGGGAAAGGGTCAAATATTCAAATAACAATTTTTTCATGCTTTCAATTTTTTAATTTTGAGTTTTAATGCCCCATAAGCATACATGCGCAACCTCCAAATTTCGGTCGGCCGTGCGACTTAGTTTTAACAAAAATGCGACTTAGTTTTAACAAAAATGCGACTTAGTTTTAACAAAAATGCGACATAGTTTTAACAAAAATGCAACTTAGTTTTAACAAAAATGCGACTTAGTTTTAACAAAAATGCAACTTACTTTTAACAAAAATGCGACATAGTTTTAACAAAAATGCAACTTAGTTTTAACAAAAATGCGACATAGTTTTAACAAAAATGCAACTTAGTTTTAACAAAAATGCGACATAGTTTTAACAAAAATGCGACTTAGTTTTAACAAAAATGCGACTTTCATGTAAAAAAACCCGAAAGCAAAATTAACGCAACTTTGGGTAAACGGCAGGAGTAACTATGACTGTCTTATTAAGCCAAAATAACTCGTCAGCTAGTTAGTACTACTACTCTGTGTTTTTTCGGGTCGGCATTTTTGCGACTTCCTTGGTTGGCCACCAAATCGGTCGGCCGGATCGGCCGACTCGGCCGACTGTTGCGCATGTATGCCCATAAGGGCTTAGTGCACTAGTTTAATTTATGCACAAAATTGCTGCTAGGGATCCTCTTTAGTATCCAACCCTTTACTAAAGAGGGTCATTGTATGGACCATTATAGACCAAATACAAGGGGTGTTCTATAAGCCCCTTTATTTTTTAATATAACTTAGGCTATAGAAGTCTGATTACAAAGCAGTTTTTAAAAGCTAGTAGAACTTTTATATATGCTTTGTATTAGTTGATACAATTATTTCAAAATTCTTATTTTATGCAAAATGCAAAATGTTTTATAGTAAGTGTTTGCCATAAAACTATGCAGACCAATTACAGGAATGCTGCCATGCCTCAGTGCTGCAGATGTTCATAGTTAAATTCATTTAGTTTTATGCAGAAATTTAATGTAATATAATATAACTTTAATAGAACTTGGTATCAAAAAAGCATTAATAAAAGTACTAGCATTAATAAAAAACTGCTTTGCAATCAAACCTCTACAGCCTGAGCTATACTCAATAGAAAAAGGACTTAGAGAACAGCACTTGTACCTTTGAATGACCTCAAATATGTTGAATTTTGGGCATGCATTAAAATCTACTGGCAAAAGCATCATTACCCACTGGATACCCCTTTTAGAATTGGATGTTGGCCAGTTGGCATCCCAGTTTTTTATGGCATTCCATTATTAATGCATGATTGGCTGCAATGCAAGTCGGCACAGCTCATTCAGATCCCAATCCGAATCACGTCTACTTCAATTCTCGCGGGATCTGGGCCACTTATGTGATCTTCATCTTCATTACACACTTCATCGTGCTGTCAATCCCCTTCATCAGCATGGCGTTGGCCTGGACTCTCACTTGCCAGATTCACAATGTCATTACATACTTCTGGCTGCACTGGGAGAAGGGCGCCCCGTTTGAGCCGCTGGACCAGGGCGAGAGTCGAACCCTGACCCACTGGGAGCAGCTGGACGATGGCGTGCAGTTTACCGCCAATAAAAAGTTTCTGCTCGTAGTGCCGATTGTGATGTGAGTGCTTTCAGATTGATACGGCTGCTTACTAACTAGTAGTATCAGTCAGATTTGACCCAACAATCTATCTCGCAAAACTGATTGACAGCCACCCTCCTGCACACCCTCCTTGCAGCTTCCTATTGACAACATTCTACACTCGGTATGACCAGATCCACTTTTTAGTGAACGCTCTGTCCCTGGTGCTGCTGGCCATTGTGCCCAAGCTGCCGCAACTGTACCGGGTTCGCATATTCGGCATCAACAAGTGGTAGCCTCAGCTGCTGAGGTCCAAGTTTAAATTGATCATCGCATTGACTTTGAAGATGGCCAGAATCAAGTGCTAGCGCAGATTGCCAAGAAGGTGCACAACTTGTACTTTATTCCATTTAGATTGGATTGGAATAATTACATTATCGCATTACACGTGCCTGCTTGTATGACTTGTAATCTAACTTTTTTAAACTGTAAATTTTCTTTTTCATCCAATACTAGCTTTAGTTGCACTACTATATACTACTAGGTACAGAGAGTAGTAGCATATTTGTATAATTCCAGATCAGGCTAGTGCGTGAATTTCACTGCGGCCGCACTCTGCTTGAGCCACTGTTTAAAAAATGTGTTTTCATTAACTAATCGACAGCAAGGTTTTTCACTGTTCTTTTTATTAAATATTTTCTGGCCTTTAAACTTACGTATCGAAAATTTCCGCATTCGGCAGTTAAAAATATACGCAAGAAATTAACTTTCTCCTCTGCTTGTCAAACAGGCCCTCTTGGAAAGCAAGCAGGGATTAAGGTTCAGCAACAATTGATTATTCGATAAGTTTATAATTATACTAATCGTTATAGTAGGATAATAAATAATATAGACGTGCGAATGGGATGGGAACAAAGGTATTAACTAACGCTGGATTAACGGGGTCTGCAAAATGGAATGAATGCGTCACAGCCTGTCTGCCTCGCTAGGAACAAATAGTTGGTGCTTGGCTTGCATTCTTCAGTGTTGGAGAAGGCAAACCCGATAGCAGCAATAAGACAAGTCAGTAAAAAAGTTGTATAAAAAGAGCAATTAGAGTTTATTAAAAAGGAACGCACGCGATCGTAGATGTGTGATGAAAGTTGATAAGCAGCGCATTCAGCCTCCCATTTCCATATATGGAAGGTTGGCCAGTTTGTACGGGGAAATTGATAAAACAGTTTTTAAAGAGGCCTGATTTGGAATGTCGAAAACCTGACTTAAATAAAACAAGAATTGGAATGCACAGAATACTAAGTTAAAAATCAATATTGTTTTTGGAGGCTCCTCTAGATAATTATAACCAGGGTAGCTACAAATATTTAGTAAGTATATGTATAGATAAATAGCGATGCAACAAACACAGGGACAATGGGTCTGTACACATGGCAGCACACATTTTAATTAGAAGTCTCTGCTGCTGCTTACAAGCCAGAATAGTGAAGTACACGCAGAGCTGGTCGCTATTTACTAAGGCTATGAAAACTGTTATTGTCTCAATACACATCGAATAGGGATAGATATGCCAATTTTACTATCGCACTATCCCGAATATCTTACTACTCGCGACAGCCGCCAATCTCATTAGTACGATTGATATAAGCAGCATAAAAATAGTGACAATGTAGACAAAACAATGTCAGTAAAGAAAAGCACACCAAATCGGAGGGGTCATTATTCACGTGAAAGTATTCTTTTAGCGCCAAATTAGCGCCACAAGGCCGAGCAGTAGCGCCACTGGCTGAGCCGCAAAGGCGCTGGCGCTGTTGGTTCCTAGGCCGCTCTGCAGATAGCAGCTCTGCCATTCGAGCGTCTCCAAGCGCTGAATAAATTGGTTGCCTAGCCAGGCCTTGTACGACTGGTTAACAGACGGGATGTACACCAGTGACTGCGCGATGTCCTGGAACATGAGGTCGCTGCGATCAAAGCCGCTGTCGAACAATTGGAAATTGTTGCTATTCCGATCGCTGGCGTAGAATGTCTGCGCGTATTTCAGCAGCTGCCACATTGTCTGCTTCTGTTCCTCGGTTTTGTAGGCACCGGTGACCAGGGTGTTGCCAGGTATGCGGCCCAGGTTGCAGTCCTGCCAGTCCTGCACCTCGCGGCGGCTGCCGTCGGCGCACAGAATCTCGTAGTCGTTGCTGCGCCGGTTACGGGCCCAGTGGGCCGGGTTGTGGCCAGCCGTGTTGTCGAACACCGTAGTGTGCCTGCAAGCGGGCGGGGCAGCATCCGGGATCGTGAAGCTGGCTTCTGGATATTGAAGACTGAAGATAACAACTGAGCACTCTCCAGACAAATCAAACTCAGGCTAGACCCAAAACTAAAGTTATATCCTGAAGTGCAAATGCAAGCACTCGCAGCTTTAAAGTGGTCTCAGCTGTCCATGACTTCATCCCAGCTCACCTGGCGAAAGCGATATCGCCGGCCTCCTCAACCAGGCAACGGAAGGCGCCATCGTCTCCATAGTAGAGCTCCCGATCGTTCCTCTGACATTTGTCCGCACCGCCCGAGCGGCAGTTCTCGCACAGGTTGATGGGATTATATCCCGTGGGATTATAGTCTGAGTCCATAATTCCCGGGATGCAAGAGCGCGAGACTAGCTCGGAGAATGCGTGGATAAGTCGGCAGTGCAGCACAGTGATCTGGCGAGTGTCCAGGACCAGGTTGAGCGGCACAACCCAGCCAGTGGCTTTGCCAATGCCCGAGTGGCAGGTGCGCTTGTGCAGCAGATTGCTCACCTAGGCGAATGGAGGGGAAATCGAATCATTGGATTTTTATTTCTGACCTGTCTGTCCTGATAAGTATTGAGTATTTTGAGCCATAACCTACAAGAGGACTATCACCCTACAGGACCGGAGGGTAGCTGATCCCATCACCCTACAGGACCGGAGGGTAGCTGATCCCATCACCCTACAGGACCGGAGGGTAGCTGATCCCATCACCCTACAGGACCGGAGGGTAGCTGATCCCATCACCCTAAAGGAGGGTAGCTGATCCCATCACCCCATAGGACCGGAGGGTAGCTGATCCCATCACCCCATAGGACCGGAGGGTAGCTGATCCCATCACCCTAAAAGAGGTTAGCTGATCCCATCACCCCACGGGACCGGAGGGTAGCTGATCCCATCACCCTACAGGACCGGAGGGTAGCTGATCCCATCACCCTACAGGACCGGAGGGTAGCTGATCCCATCACCCTAAAGGAGGATAGCTGATCCCATCACCCCACGGGACCGGAGGGTAGCTGATCCCATCACCCCATAGGACCGGAGGGTAGCTGATCCCATCACCCTAAAAGAGGTTAGCTGATCCCATCACCCCACGGGACCGGAGGGTAGCTGATCCCATCACCCCATAGGACCGGAGGGTAGCTGATCCCATCACCCTAAAAGAGGTTAGCTGATCCCATCACCCCACGGGACCGGAGGGTAGCTGATCCCATCACCCTACAGGACCGGAGGGTAGCTGATCCCATCACCCTACAGGACCGGAGGGTAGCTGATCCCATCACCCCATAGGACCGGAGGGTAGCTGATCCCATCACCCCACGGGACCGGAGGGTAGCTGATCCCATCACCCCATAGGACCGGAGGGTAGCTGATCCCATCACCCCATAGGACCGGAGGGTAGCTGATCCCATCACCCCACAGGACCGGAGGGGATCCCATCACCCTAAAAGAGACTAGCTGATCCCATCACCCTAACGTAGGGTAGTTGATCCCATCACCCTAAAGAAGGGTAGCTGATCCCATTACCCTAAAAGAGGATAGCTGATCCCATCACCCCACAGGACCGGAGGGTAGCTGATCCCATCACCCCACAGGACCGGAGGGTAGCTGATCCCATCACCCCACAGGACCGGAGGGTAGCTGATCCCATCACCCCACAGGACCGGAGGGTAGCTGATCCCATCACCCCACAGGACCGGAGGGTAGCTGATTCCATCACCCCACAGGACCGGAGGGTAGCTGATCCCATCACCCCACAGGACCGGAGGGGATCCCATCACCCTAAAAGAGACTAGCTGATCCCATCACCCTAACGTAGGGTAGTTGATCCCATCACCCTAAAGAAGGGTAGCTGATCCCATTACCCTAAAGAAGGGTAGCTGATCCCATTACCCTAAAGAAGGGTAGCTGATCCCATTACCCTAAAGAAGGGTAGCTGATCCCATTACCCTAAAAGAGGATAGCTGATCCCATCACCCCACAGGACCGGAGGGTAGCTGATCCCATCACCCCACAGGACCGGAGGGGATCCAATCACCCTAAAAGAGACTAGCTGATTCCAAAATGAGATCCCCAAAAGCTTACGAGAATCTGTTTGTCATTCTGTCGCACAATAGCCACAGCATAATAGTTGGTGCTATCTCCGTAGAATTCGGCCACAAACGGCACCAGCCCGAATCGCTTGCCAGCAACGTACAGGTCGGCCGCATCTAGAGAGATGATATCGGCCAGGCCCATCTGGATGTACTCCATGCATTTGATAGTGCTCTCCCCCTGTACACAGTTGATGCTGGGTTTCAGATTCTTAGCCGAGAAGGCCAGCTTCATTCGTTCGCATTTGGCTAATTCGTAAGCGCTCAGGACGCACCAGCGGATGGCGCCTAGCGGGCAGTAATTAGTCTGGTCGTGCAGCTCAAGGTAGGCCGGGCCAAGCCAGTTGTAGATGGATCGGATATCTTTCTTATCTGGCGAGCTGTCGTCCGCTGAGTCGTAGAACAGCTGAGTCTGGTCTGAGAACATCAGATTCCGGGTGGCGTATTTGGACGAGTCGAACAGGCGCCAGGCGCTGGTGCCGCTGGGACCAAAGTTGGCGACCAGCCACTTCAGGAAGATGCGGTACTCCTGTGACAATGAGTTAGAGGCGGGATTTGAGCAACTCAATAGGGCGGTTCTGTAGGGTGTTTGAGGGCGGTTCTGTAGGGTGTTTGAGGGCGGTTCTGTAGGGTGTTTGAGGGCGATACTGTAGGGTGTTTGAGGGCGGTTCTGTAGGGTGTTTGAGGGCGGTTCTGTAGGGTGTTTGAGGGCGATACTGTAGGGTGTTTGAGGGCGGTTCTGTAGGTGTTTGAGGGCGGTTCTGTAGGGTGTTTGAGGGCGGTTCTGTAGGTGTTTGAGGGCGGTTCTGTAGGGTGTTTGAGGGCGGTTCTGTAGGGTGTTTGAGGGCGATACTGTAGGGTGTTTGAGGGCGGTTCTGTAGGTGTTTGAGGGCGGTTCTGTAGGGTGTTTGAGGGCGGTTCTGTAGGGTGTTTGAGGGCGATACTGTAGGGTGTTTGAGGGCGGTTCTGTAGGGTGTTTGAGGGCGATTCTGTAGGGTGTATGGGGGAGGTTCTGTGGAGTGTATGGGGGGAGATTCTATAGCCTGTTTGAGGGCGATTCTGTAGGGTGTTTGAGGGCGATTCTGTAGGGTGTTTGAGGGCGGTTCTGAAGGGTGTTTGAGGGCGGTTCTGTAGGGTGTTTTAGGGCGGTTCTGTAGGGTGTTTGAGGGCGATTCTGTAGGGTATTTGAGGGCGGTTCTGTAGGGTGTTTGAGGGCGATTCTGTAGGGTGTTTGAGGGCGGTTCTGTAGGGTGTTTTAGGGCGGTTCTGAAGGGTGTTTGAGGGCGGTTCTGTAGGGTGTTTTAGGGCGGTTCTGTAGGGTGTTTGAGGGCGATTCTGTAGGGTATTTGAGGGCGATTCTGTAGGGTATTTGAGGGCGATTCTGTAGGGTGTTTGAGGTTGACTACATAGTTTCTTCAAGGCCTTACCTGGATGGTCTCGGCATTGGTCCTAATAGAGGCCACAACCATAGCGGACGGCACGTTGGCCCAGCTGCAGCCGCTGGCGGACACAGGCTGCCTGCTGCCGTCGGAGCAGAGCAGCTCGTAGGCCGCCAAGTCGGTGCCAGTATCGTTAGCGTACTGCACCAGCTCGTCCAAGCGCAGGAAGGCAACGTCGGCCAATTTCTGGGTCATACAGCGCAGTGCGCCGTCGTTTCCAGCGTAATTGTCGCTCAGCTTGCAGAATTTCGAGCCGTCGCCGGTGTCCCGACAAATCGAGCAGGCTTTGTCCGGATTGCTGCCGAAGTTATTAAACAGAGAGTTCATCGCGCCCGGCAGGCACATCTGGCTGAAATAGTTTGCCACAGAAAGCACAACAGAGTTGCACTGCTGCACCGGGATGGTCTTCAGCTGCTGGATCAGCCTGAGCAATGCGAATGCGATGAGCGGAGAGTTAATGCATTTTGATCGCTTGCCATTGGTACTTTGAGACTTTGATGGCTTCGATAGGAAATAGCGCTAATGGACAACAGGTCCAACATATGAGATCAGTGCTACCCAATGGTCAAAAAGATTCACTCAGATAGCCAGTGAGTCAAAGGGAGTAGTTCAGATAGTCAATGGGTCAAAGAGAATCACTCAGATAGTGAATGGGTCAAAGAGAGTCACTCAGATAGTCAATGGGTCAAAGAGAGTCACTCAGATAGTCAGTGGGTCAAAGATAGTCACATAGTAATGGGTCAAAGAGAATCACTCAGATAGTGAATGGGTCAAAGAGAGTCACTCAGATAGTGAATGGGTCAAAGAGAGTCACTCAGATAGTGAATGGGTCAAAGAGAATCACTCACATAGTGAATGGGTCAAAGAGAATCACTCAGATAGTGAATGGGTCAAAGAGAGTCACTCAGATAGTGAATGGGTCAAAGAGAATCACTCACATAGTGAATGGGTCAAAGAGAATAACTCAGATAGTGAATGGGTCAAAGAGAATCACTCAGATAGTGAATGGGTCAAAAGGAGTCACTCAGACGTGAATGGGTCAAAGAGAATCAATTAGATAGTCAATGGGTCAAAGAGAATCACTCACATAGTGAATGGGTCAAAGAGAGTCACTCGGATAGTGAATGGGTCAAAGAGAGTCACTCAGATAGTCAATGGGTCAAAGCGAAGCGTACCTGGCCAGCGGGACGGTCCAGCCTTCGGCGGTGCCAACTCCGCTGCTGCACAGTTTCATGCGGTGCATGTTGTCGATGCGTACAGCGCTGCCAGCGCGGACTAGCACGGCCGTTGGATAGTCGACCTATGGAAATTAACAATGAATACTTCAAGGATTGTTACGACATTCCAAACCTCACAGTTATCAATGGCATGGTATAACAGTAATCACCTGTCTACCACCAGTTCCGCCACGGTTACTAAGGCCATAGTTCTCAGCCAACACAGGTCGCATAGTGTAGAGCTGGGCAGCGTAATAAGCCAAGCCGGAGTCCAAGCGCATGAGATCGGCTGTTGGATTCACCTTGCCAATGGCGTTCATGCACTCCAGGGCGTCTGTTTGGCGGACGCAAGTCAGGGTGTGCCGAGTGTAACCGAGAGCGGCCACCTGAGCCACTAGCTCGGCGCACTTGGCCTGCTCATCGGCTGTGTAGACACACCAGCGAACAGGTATGCCTGCATGGGATATTCATGAGGGTGAGGGTAGAACTCAAAAGTAAATTATAGAACTTATTAAATAAGCAATGCACTAGCAAATGGCATTGAATCAAATTCTAACAAACTAGCCTTATGAGCTATAATATTTCATTTTTGTATAGATATAGATATACAAATACCAGAGTATAAAATTATTTCAAAGATATAGCACGCTGGCTTATACTAATTTTGTTTAAACAAATAAACATGCATGATTGTTTTAATAAGTTCACTAAAGTCTATCTAGGTAAATATATGCAGTGGTTTGCTCCTTGCTTATTGGCTGCCCTAAAGGGGGGCACTAGGTTGCTAGTAAGTTTCTATAAAAACATTAAAAATTTTGCATTAATCTAATATATATCACCAGCTTCTTCCAGTATATAATACTGTCAAAGTATGCACATCAAAATAGATATATTTCTCCATCTACTTAAACCAAGCAGAAAAATAATTCTTAAATTTGTTCTTGCTTATTGAGATATTACCAACTATTAGAAAAGCTCCTTTGTCAAATTGGTATAGTGCAGTGGCAAAATTGACACAAGCTATTTTGTAATTAGTGGTCAGTTAATACGGCACCTATTTGGCATATAGCTTTCTTATACTAAGATGGTCATGTAGTATAGAAATGATAGTGTTATCAAAGACCCCATAAGATACATTTACTAACTAGCAAACAGTGACTTGTCAATCTTTGTCAAAGAATATCTTAGTAATAACTTAGGAATCTATTGTTAAAATGATAGCCAAGCTAGAATGTCCCTTGTAAAGAATGAAGGGGGTTCAGAATGAAGTTCAAATATGCTAATGCAGAAGTATATAATCTACTTATATGCTTCGCTTACTCTCTGTTTTTGAACTGGGATTTAATGCAAAGCATTATTGCTTGGTCCTGCAGGATTTAAGAAATAAGATAATTGAGAATCCACTGGATAATGTTATTGACATGTCCATCTCCCTGCCAGACATGATGCGGAATATTGCCAAATATAGCACCTACTCAAAACCACTTGAGTTGTTTTCTTCTGGCTTCTATTATTCAAAGACCTATCTAGAGTGTCCATTCTATTTGCGCAGCTCCGGGGCATGGAGTCCTTAACTTTGTCGCTAATCTTTGAATTATTGCTATTGCCAAATTGCGACCTATTCAAATCATGTGGACTACAAACTTTGATGTTCCGTTGGACAGTTCATGGCACCCCAATCACTTCTGTCTCTTAATTGAAAACCCTGGCTTACTAGAAAAGCATCTTTGAGTATTTCAAGATCTATTCATTCTTTTTCCAATCCACGACTTGGCAAGTGAAAGTCAGAGATCAAAGAAGACTATTGGCAACCAATCAATATGATGAAGAATTTTCAACTGCATTGGACACTGATTGCTGTGACAGGGCCTTTGAACACTTTCTGATGGTTTTGCTTCTTTAGAATGTTCCAAAAGTTCACTTACTGTTTGTTTAGATGGTCAATTAAGAGCTATCTTGATACAATTAAAAGGTGCAAAGCTGAGGATTTATGAGGATGAACCTGAAAAAGATGGTATTTATATAGTGCACTAGAAGCAAGCAATGTTGGATGGTTGGCCATGGAGCACCTACTGAGGGCATTTAGATCGATTTTACTTGGCTAATGGTTTAAGGCTTTCAGGGTATAGGAAGTTTAGATTTAATTTAGAAATGAAAAAATCAGCAAAGATGTTGACGTTTTTCAAATTCATGATATGTTATATGCTAATTGGAGTCAATCTGACTTTAGGAAGACAGTCCGGACTTTTCAGAAAGTTCAGCCCAACATATTAGTCTCTGATTTGTATTTCATTCAATACAAACAGCCAAAGTAAGCTTGTTGAACTTCCAGATAGAAATGCAAAGAAGTACTTACAATTCCATTTACACACATAAGCTGCAAGGTTCTAACAAAAGCAGCAGAACTTTTGAAAAAAGGTGCAACTAATAAGCATGTAAGAATGACAGTAGGTAGCTTGCATAATGCAGATATAGTAAAGTAACTTAGCAAA
>NIVC01001442.1:0-60520 GCA_002269645.1 Macrostomum lignano | reverse complement strand
AATACAATATTAATCAATATCCATACACATGTATAATGTGGTAATGGCTAGAGTTCTGGCACTAGAACCCATTTTCTAACAGGTAGGGATCGCGCAGTGCCGTATAGAAGGATATAAAGACTATTAAAAGCATATCTTAAGAAGTCTGAATATTAGAAGTATCTTGTCTCAAATCTTATCATATTGTCTTAAATTTTAATCTAGAACAAAATCTCAATATCAGCCACCAGTAGAAAGAAAAATATAATGTTCTATCTATATTATAATGGCACTGCCGGATCCGTAGCCATTAGAAAATGGGTTCTGGTGCCGGAACTCTAGCTATTGCCATATAATGTACTATAGTGACACATGTAATTCTGTACAATTCAGATGAGTCTTACTATTAGATATATCAAAAACAAAGAAGGATTGAAAGCAACAGAAATGGAAACTATAAAAATAGTTTTATTGAATTGCAGTTTTATATATTCATAATTATTCTTTTCTAATGAGTGACACACAAAGCTAATGAGTGACACACAAAGCTGAAGCTCTGTAAACGGTGAAGGCTCTCATTCACACCACCATCTAAAACAAAACCAAAGTTGTGATTAGGTCAACAAACAAAATACATAAATCTACCACAGAATTTTTACATCGAAATAAAATATTATGTAGATAATAAAATATGAGTTTTTAGAGAAATCCACAAAAACATATATACAGTAAAAGCTAGCTACAAAATAAAAAATTTATGGTATTATTATACTATACTATTACTGTCCAGTTATATATGACATAGAATAAGACAACAGATGCGTAATAGGCATAAATTCTGATTTAACACATAGAAATGTTAAAGAATTCACAAATCTTACCGTAGCTTTCCTATGTAATTCCCTGAAACTAGGCCATTTTAAAAATGTCAAGTATTTTCTTGACAAAAGAATTTGTGCTTTTATATTTTTAACAAATTCTAACATTACCACAAAAGCTTGACTAATGCCAAACAATAACTATATTAGGAATAGAAGTAAAATAAAATTTAAAACGTTAATTAGCAACAAAATTATTATTAGTAACTACGATCCAGGAAGAAGAATATTTTTAAATTACCATTACTACCTACAATCAGGTTCGAAGGGCGATTCACATTGTTGAACGTTTTCGCGTGGATTTTCCATACGTTCGAAAAACTACTGGCCAGTATTGTTTCTTTCCCAGGAAAAATCTAGCACAAAGGCTGCAGATAATGAAAAGCATAGTCGTTTTGCTTTTAGCTGCCTTAATTTTTGATTATTCAGAAGCAGGTATGTTTGCTGGTCTGATAATTTGCTTTTAATTTAAATTATAGTAGTTAGTTGATAGGTAATGCTAAGTTTTTAATGTTAAGCTTAAGCTAGTGATATAGCATGTCCTAATTTTTAGTTAATATATACAGTGTTGGGCACCAGTCCATTAATAAGCATTAAGATTTTTTATTAATGTTAACAGACTGCCATTAAGATTTTTTTGAACTAACAGATTAACAAATTTGCATTAATAATTTTGTGAGTTAATGAAAAATTCATTGTTAACATTAATGGCAATGTCAATGACCAAAGACACAAAGAAAAAACAAGAATATGTCTGACAAGATGTTACAACATTACAAATGTTTTTAAATTTACCTAAATGCCTTATTCATCTTTGTTTATAATGATGATCATGCAAATGTAACAACTTCTTTCTAATGAACTTTAATAAAGAATTAAAATCGTAAAATTCGTTGCTTTTGCATGAGCATTGATCGCTTTGATTCACTTCTTTAATAATCTTATGTGACTTTCTGCTGTGCCTGCTAGTGCTACTGAAGCAATCTTCCTATTTATATTTTTTATTAACTAATTAGTTTTCAGTTTCAATAAATAAGTTGCTTTTTTATCGTATGCTTACTTTTAGTAATATTATACATACAAGTTTTTTTAATTATTATTTATTAGTTTTAGCTTGTAAATCACTTAGATGACCTCTGTGTTTTGCTAAAAAGTTGGAAAAGCAACCACAGTGCATTATGAAGTTTGTTTTGGAAAAAAAATGCAAGATTTATCTATTTTGTAAGTTAACCTTAATGGAATAATGCTTATTAATGATTATCAGTTATTTTTCAGTTAACTTTAACAAATTAAGAGTAAATAAGTTAAGATTTTTTTGTTTTAACGCCAATGCTTTTGCCATTAACAGAAGTAAAGATTTTCATTAATGGTGTCCAACACTGGATATATATCAATATTATACATCATTTTCCAATACTTATCAATACATATTCAAAGAAAGATTAAAATTGATTATTCTATATATTGATCTCATTATTTACAGAATTTAGACAATCTTTGAATATCTTTTTAAATATCAATAGGAAAATAGCATTCTTTTGTCTTGCAATCCCTTACCATTGTCCATGTGAGAATTGCAGGTTTTTGTTATATAATCTCTAATAAAATTGCTCATATTCCTTACAATCAAGTTAGAGTTAAAGAAGCTATGGATATATTAGATTTGACTTATATTTTTAGATCCAAAGCCTATATATTCACTTTCATTCTATGATTATTTAAATAGGTAAAATGTATTTATATGAAAGTGATTTTAGTACAAAAGTGAGAGAGATATCTATTTGGTTTTATAATCATATCAATGATAAAATTACATGTGTACCATAGTCAGGATCATAATATGTATGTGCTAGAAGTTCATTAAAAAATTGATTGTCTGCTAGGTATGCAAACAAAATATACTAGTGTGCTGGATGTTTTAGTGATAAGTCTTAAGTCTTCTAGTCCCTAGGTTACTCTAGCCTGCTCATTAAAATAAAAAACTTATTGATAAAGCTGTAATCCTTTATGAATTTACAATATATTTGCAAAATAATTATTTATAACTATATACTCATGAACAGTGTTAGGCACTTTTAATGAAAATCTTAATTTATTAATTGATAATTGTTGGTAAGCATTAATCTATTAAAGTTAATAGGAAATGCAGAAATCTTGCACTTTTTTTCAAAAAACAGATTTTATAATGCACTGTCTTTGCTTTTATATCTTTTTAGCAGAACACAGAGGTCATCCAAGGAATTTACAACCTAAAAAGTAATAAATAATAGTTGTAAAAACTTGTAGGCATAATGCTACTAAAAGTAAGCAATGATAGAAGAAGTAAGAAGAATGATAGAAGAGTTAAAAATAAAATATGAATAAGGTTGTTTCAATTGCATTAGCAGTCAGAGCAGAAAGTTACAAAAGATTGGGAAAAAGTGAATCAAAGTGATCAATGCTCATGTACAAGCCATAAAGTTCACAGTTTTAATTCATTATTTAAGTTATATTTACATAGCTGGTTCTTCTAAATCTTTTTGCTAAGTTACTTTACTATATCTGCATTATGCAAGCCACCTACTGTCATTCTTACATGCTTATTAGTTGCACCTTTTTTCAAAAGTTCTGCTGCTTTTGTTAGAACCTTGCAGCTTATGTGTGTAAATGGAATTTGTAAGTACTTCTTTGCATTTCTATCTGGAAGGTTCAACAAGCTGACTTTGGCTGTTTGTATTGAATGAAATACAAATCAGAGACTAATATGTTGGGCTGAACTTTCTGAAAAGTCCGGACTGTCTTCCTAAAGTCAGATTGACTCCAATTAGCATATAACATATCATGAATTTGAAAAACGTCAACATCTTTGCTGATTTTTTCATTTCTAAATTAAATCTAAACTTCCTATACCCTGAAAGCCTTAAACCATTAGCCAAGTAAAATTGATCTAAATGCCCTCAGTAGGTGCTCCATGGCCAACCATCCAACATTGCTTGCTTCTAGTGCACTATATAAATACCATCTTTTTCAGGTTCATCCTCATAAATCCTCAGCTTTGCACCTTTTAATTGTATCAAGATAGCTCTTAATTGACCATTCTAAACAAACAGTAAGTGAACTTTTGGAACATTCTAAAGAAGCAAAACCATCAGAAAGTGGTTCAAAGGCCCTGTCACAGCAATCAGTGTCCAATGCAGTTGAAAATTCTTCATCATATTGATTGGTTGCCAATAGTCTTCTTTGATCTCTGACTTTCACTTGCCAAGTCGTGGATTGGAAAAAGAATGAATGGATCTTGAAATACTCAAAGATGCTTTTCTAGTAAGCCAGGGTTTTCAATTAAGAGACAGAAGTGATTGGGGTGCCATGAACTGTCCAATGGAACATCAAAGTTTGTAGTCCATATGATTTGAATAGGTCGCAATTTGGCAATAGCAATAATTCAAAGATTAGCGACAAAGTTAAGGACTCCATGCCCCGGAGCTGCGCAAATAGAATGGACACTCTAGATAGGTCTTTGAATAATAGAAGCCAGAAGAAAACAACTCAAATGGTTTTGAGTAGGTGCTATATTTGGCAATATTCCGCATCATGTCTGGCAGGGAGATGGACATGTCAATAACATTATCCAGTGGATTCTCAATTATCTTATTTCTTAAATCCTGCAGGACCAAGCAATAATGCTTTGCATTAAATCCCAGTTCAAAAACAGAGAGTAAGCGAAGCATATAAGTAGATTATATACTTCTGCATTAGCATATTTGAACTTCATTCTGAACCCCCTTCATTCTTTACAAGGGACATTCTAGCTTGGCTATCATTTTAACAATAGATTCCTAAGTTATTACTAAGATATTCTTTGACAAAGATTGACAAGTCACTGTTTGCTAGTTAGTAAATGTATCTTATGGGGGTCTTTGATAACACTATCATTTCTATACTACATGACCATGCTTGGGCGCAACCTAGAGATTCACCCGGCCGTTTCTATTGGCAACACACACATGTAAGTCGCTATTGGACGGAATAGTAGTCACGTGACTGCTCTCAGCCAATAGCGACTTACATTTGTGTGTTGCCAATAGAAACGGCCGAGTGATTCCCAAGGTTGCGCATGTATGTACATGACCATCTTAGTATAAGAAAGCTATATGCCAAATAGGTGCCGTATTAACTGACCACTAATTACAAAATAGCTTGTGTCAATTTTGCCACTGCACTATACCAATTTGACAAAGGAGCTTTTCTAATAGTTGGTAATATCTCAATAAGCAAGAACAAATTTAAGAATTATTTTTCTGCTTGGTTTAAGTAGATGGAGAAATATATCTATTTTGATGTGCATACTTTGACAGTATTATATACTGGAAGAAGCTGGTGATATATATTAGATTAATGCAAATTTTTTAATGTTTTTATAGAAACTTACTAGCAACCTAGTGCCCCCCTTTAGGGCAGCCAATAAGCAAGGAGCAAACCACTGCATATATTTACCTAGATAGACTTTAGTGAACTTATTAAAACAATCATGCATGTTTATTTGTTTAAACAAAATTAGTATAAGCCAGCGTGCTATATCTTTGAAATAATTTTATACTCTGGTATTTGTATATCTATATCTATACAAAAATGAAATATTATAGCTCATAAGGCTAGTTTGTTAGAATTTGATTCAATGCCATTTGCTAGTGCATTGCTTATTTAATAAGTTCTATAATTTACTTTTGAGTTCTACCCTCACCCTCATGAATATCCCATGCAGGCATACCTGTTCGCTGGTGTGTCTACACAGCCGATGAGCAGGCCAAGTGCGCCGAGCTAGTGGCTCAGGTGGCCGCTCTCGGTTACACTCGGCACACCCTGACTTGCGTCCGCCAAACAGACGCCCTGGAGTGCATGAACGCCATTGGCAAGGTGAATCCAACAGCCGATCTCATGCGCTTGGACTCCGGCTTGGCTTATTACGCTGCCCAGCTCTACACTATGCGACCTGTGTTGGCTGAGAACTATGGCCTTAGTAACCGTGGCGGAACTGGTGGTAGACAGGTGATTACTGTTATACCATGCCATTGATAACTGTGAGGTTTGGAATGTCGTAACAATCCTTGAAGTATTCATTGTTAATTTCCATAGGTCGACTATCCAACGGCCGTGCTAGTCCGCGCTGGCAGCGCTGTACGCATCGACAACATGCACCGCATGAAACTGTGCAGCAGCGGAGTTGGCACCGCCGAAGGCTGGACCGTCCCGCTGGCCAGGTACGCTTCGCTTTGACCCATTGACTATCTGAGTGACTCTCTTTGACCCATTCACTATCCGAGTGACTCTCTTTGACCCATTCACTATGTGAGTGATTCTCTTTGACCCATTGACTATCTAATTGATTCTCTTTGACCCATTCACGTCTGAGTGACTCCTTTTGACCCATTCACTATCTGAGTGATTCTCTTTGACCCATTCACTATCTGAGTTATTCTCTTTGACCCATTCACTATGTGAGTGATTCTCTTTGACCCATTCACTATCTGAGTGACTCTCTTTGACCCATTCACTATCTGAGTGATTCTCTTTGACCCATTCACTATGTGAGTGATTCTCTTTGACCCATTCACTATCTGAGTGACTCTCTTTGACCCATTCACTATCTGAGTGACTCTCTTTGACCCATTCACTATCTGAGTGATTCTCTTTGACCCATTACTATGTGACTATCTTTGACCCACTGACTATCTGAGTGACTCTCTTTGACCCATTGACTATCTGAGTGACTCTCTTTGACCCATTCACTATCTGAGTGATTCTCTTTGACCCATTGACTATCTGAACTACTCCCTTTGACTCACTGGCTATCTGAGTGAATCTTTTTGACCATTGGGTAGCACTGATCTCATATGTTGGACCTGTTGTCCATTAGCGCTATTTCCTATCGAAGCCATCAAAGTCTCAAAGTACCAATGGCAAGCGATCAAAATGCATTAACTCTCCGCTCATCGCATTCGCATTGCTCAGGCTGATCCAGCAGCTGAAGACCATCCCGGTGCAGCAGTGCAACTCTGTTGTGCTTTCTGTGGCAAACTATTTCAGCCAGATGTGCCTGCCGGGCGCGATGAACTCTCTGTTTAATAACTTCGGCAGCAATCCGGACAAAGCCTGCTCGATTTGTCGGGACACCGGCGACGGCTCGAAATTCTGCAAGCTGAGCGACAATTACGCTGGAAACGACGGCGCACTGCGCTGTATGACCCAGAAATTGGCCGACATTGCCTTCCTGCGCTTGGACGAGCTGGTGCAGTACGCTAACGATACTGGCACCGACTTGGCGGCCTACGAGCTGCTCTGCTCCGACGGCAGCAGGCAGCCTGTGTCCGCCAGCGGCTGCAGCTGGGCCAACGTGCCGTCCGCTATGGTTGTGGCCTCTATTAGGACCAATGCCGAGACCATCCAGGTAAGGCCTTGAAGAAACTATGTAGTCAACCTCAAACACCCTACAGAATCGCCCTCAAATACCCTACAGAATCGCCCTCAAATACCCTACAGAATCGCCCTCAAACACCCTACAGAACCGCCCTAAAACACCCTACAGAACCGCCCTCAAACACCCTTCAGAACCGCCCTAAAACACCCTACAGAACCGCCCTCAAACACCCTACAGAATCGCCCTCAAACACCCTACAGAACCGCCCTCAAATACCCTACAGAATCGCCCTCAAACACCCTACAGAACCGCCCTAAAACACCCTACAGAACCGCCCTCAAACACCCTTCAGAACCGCCCTCAAACACCCTACAGAATCGCCCTCAAACACCCTACAGAATCGCCCTCAAACAGGCTATAGAATCTCCCCCCATACACTCCACAGAACCTCCCCCATACACCCTACAGAATCGCCCTCAAACACCCTACAGAACCGCCCTCAAACACCCTACAGTATCGCCCTCAAACACCCTACAGAACCGCCCTCAAACACCTACAGAACCGCCCTCAAACACCCTACAGTATCGCCCTCAAACACCCTACAGAACCGCCCTCAAACACCCTACAGAACCGCCCTCAAACACCTACAGAACCGCCCTCAAACACCCTACAGAACCGCCCTCAAACACCTACAGAACCGCCCTCAAACACCCTACAGTATCGCCCTCAAACACCCTACAGAACCGCCCTCAAACACCCTACAGAACCGCCCTCAAACACCCTACAGTATCGCCCTCAAACACCCTACAGAACCGCCCTCAAACACCCTACAGAACCGCCCTATTGAGTTGCTCAAATCCCGCCTCTAACTCATTGTCACAGGAGTACCGCATCTTCCTGAAGTGGCTGGTCGCCAACTTTGGTCCCAGCGGCACCAGCGCCTGGCGCCTGTTCGACTCGTCCAAATACGCCACCCGGAATCTGATGTTCTCAGACCAGACTCAGCTGTTCTACGACTCAGCGGACGACAGCTCGCCAGATAAGAAAGATATCCGATCCATCTACAACTGGCTTGGCCCGGCCTACCTTGAGCTGCACGACCAGACTAATTACTGCCCGCTAGGCGCCATCCGCTGGTGCGTCCTGAGCGCTTACGAATTAGCCAAATGCGAACGAATGAAGCTGGCCTTCTCGGCTAAGAATCTGAAACCCAGCATCAACTGTGTACAGGGGAGAGCACTATCAAATGCATGGAGTACATCCAGATGGGCCTGGCCGATATCATCTCTCTAGATGCGGCCGACCTGTACGTTGCTGGCAAGCGATTCGGGCTGGTGCCGTTTGTGGCCGAATTCTACGGAGATAGCACCAACTATTATGCTGTGGCTATTGTGCGACAGAATGACAAACAGATTCTCGTAAGCTTTTGGGGATCTCATTTTGGAATCAGCTAGTCTCTTTTAGGGTGATTGGATCCCCTCCGGTCCTGTGGGGTGATGGGATCAGCTACCCTCCGGTCCTGTGGGTGATGGGATCAGCTATCCTCTTTTAGGGTAATGGGATCAGCTACCCTTCTTTAGGGTAATGGGATCAGCTACCCTTCTTTAGGGTAATGGGATCAGCTACCCTTCTTTAGGGTAATGGGATCAGCTACCCTTCTTTAGGGTGATGGGATCAACTACCCTACGTTAGGGTGATGGGATCAGCTAGTCTCTTTTAGGGTGATGGGATCCCCTCCGGTCCTGTGGGGTGATGGGATCAGCTACCCTCCGGTCCTGTGGGGTGATGGAATCAGCTACCCTCCGGTCCTGTGGGGTGATGGGATCAGCTACCCTCCGGTCCTGTGGGGTGATGGGATCAGCTACCCTCCGGTCCTGTGGGGTGATGGGATCAGCTACCCTCCGGTCCTGTGGGGTGATGGGATCAGCTACCCTCCGGTCCTGTGGGGTGATGGGATCAGCTATCCTCTTTTAGGGTAATGGGATCAGCTACCCTTCTTTAGGGTGATGGGATCAACTACCCTACGTTAGGGTGATGGGATCAGCTAGTCTCTTTTAGGGTGATGGGATCCCCTCCGGTCCTGTGGGGTGATGGGATCAGCTACCCTCCGGTCCTATGGGGTGATGGGATCAGCTACCCTCCGGTCCTATGGGGTGATGGGATCAGCTACCCTCCGGTCCTATGGGGTGATGGGATCAGCTACCCTCCGGTCCTATGGGGTGATGGGATCAGCTACCCTCCGGTCCCGTGGGTGATGGGATCAGCTACCCTCCGGTCCTATGGGGTGATGGGATCAGCTACCCTCCGGTCCTGTAGGGTGATGGGATCAGCTACCCTCCGGTCCTGTAGGGTGATGGGATCAGCTACCCTCCGGTCCCGTGGGGTGATGGGATCAGCTAACCTCTTTTAGGGTGATGGGATCAGCTACCCTCCGGTCCTATGGGGTGATGGGATCAGCTACCCTCCGGTCCCGTGGGGTGATGGGATCAGCTAACCTCTTTTAGGGTGATGGGATCAGCTACCCTCCGGTCCTATGGGGTGATGGGATCAGCTACCCTCCGGTCCCGTGGGGTGATGGGATCAGCTATCCTCCTTTAGGGTGATGGGATCAGCTACCCTCCGGTCCTGTAGGGTGATGGGATCAGCTACCCTCCGGTCCTGTAGGGTGATGGGATCAGCTACCCTCCGGTCCCGTGGGGTGATGGGATCAGCTAACCTCTTTTAGGGTGATGGGATCAGCTACCCTCCGGTCCTATGGGGTGATGGGATCAGCTACCCTCCGGTCCTATGGGGTGATGGGATCAGCTACCCTCCTTTAGGGTGATGGGATCAGCTACCCTCCGGTCCTGTAGGGTGATGGGATCAGCTACCCTCCGGTCCTGTAGGGTGATGGGATCAGCTACCCTCCGGTCCTGTAGGGTGATGGGATCAGCTACCCTCCGGTCCTGTAGGGTGATGGGATCAGCTACCCTCCGGTCCTGTAGGGTGATAGTCCTCTTGTAGGTTATGGCTCAAAATACTCAATACTTATCAGGACAGACAGGTCAGAAATAAAAATCCAATGATTCGATTTCCCCTCCATTCGCCTAGGTGAGCAATCTGCTGCACAAGCGCACCTGCCACTCGGGCATTGGCAAAGCCACTGGCTGGGTTGTGCCGCTCAACCTGGTCCTGGACACTCGCCAGATCACTGTGCTGCACTGCCGCCTTATCCACGCATTCTCCGAGCTAGTCTCGCGCTCTTGCATCCCGGGAATTATGGACTCAGACTATAATCCCACGGGATATAATCCCATCAACCTGTGCGAGAACTGCCGCTCGGGCGGTGCGGACAAATGTCAGAGGAACGATCGGGAGCTCTACTATGGAGACGATGGCGCCTTCCGTTGCCTGGTTGAGGAGGCCGGCGATATCGCTTTCGCCAGGTGAGCTGGGATGAAGTCATGGACAGCTGAGACCACTTTAAAGCTGCGAGTGCTTGCATTTGCACTTCAGGATATAACTTTAGTTTTGGGTCTAGCCTGAGTTTGATTTGTCTGGAGAGTGCTCAGTTGTTATCTTCAGTCTTCAATATCCAGAAGCCAGCTTCACGATCCCGGATGCTGCCCCGCCCGCTTGCAGGCACACTACGGTGTTCGACAACACGGCTGGCCACAACCCGGCCCACTGGGCCCGTAACCGGCGCAGCAACGACTACGAGATTCTGTGCGCCGACGGCAGCCGCCGCGAGGTGCAGGACTGGCAGGACTGCAACCTGGGCCGCATACCTGGCAACACCCTGGTCACCGGTGCCTACAAAACCGAGGAACAGAAGCAGACAATGTGGCAGCTGCTGAAATACGCGCAGACATTCTACGCCAGCGATCGGAATAGCAACAATTTCCAATTGTTCGACAGCGGCTTTGATCGCAGCGACCTCATGTTCCAGGACATCGCGCAGTCACTGGTGTACATCCCGTCTGTTAACCAGTCGTACAAGGCCTGGCTAGGCAACCAATTTATTCAGCGCTTGGAGACGCTCGAATGGCAGAGCTGCTATCTGCAGAGCGGCCTAGGAACCAACAGCGCCAGCGCCTTTGCGGCTCAGCCAGTGGCGCTACTGCTCGGCCTTGTGGCGCTAATTTGGCGCTAAAAGAATACTTTCACGTGAATAATGACCCCTCCGATTTGGTGTGCTTTTCTTTACTGACATTGTTTTGTCTACATTGTCACTATTTTTATGCTGCTTATATCAATCGTACTAATGAGATTGGCGGCTGTCGCGAGTAGTAAGATATTCGGGATAGTGCGATAGTAAAATTGGCATATCTATCCCTATTCGATGTGTATTGAGACAATAACAGTTTTCATAGCCTTAGTAAATAGCGACCAGCTCTGCGTGTACTTCACTATTCTGGCTTGTAAGCAGCAGCAGAGACTTCTAATTAAAATGTGTGCTGCCATGTGTACAGACCCATTGTCCCTGTGTTTGTTGCATCGCTATTTATCTATACATATACTTACTAAATATTTGTAGCTACCCTGGTTATAATTATCTAGAGGAGCCTCCAAAAACAATATTGATTTTTAACTTAGTATTCTGTGCATTCCAATTCTTGTTTTATTTAAGTCAGGTTTTCGACATTCCAAATCAGGCCTCTTTAAAAACTGTTTTATCAATTTCCCCGTACAAACTGGCCAACCTTCCATATATGGAAATGGGAGGCTGAATGCGCTGCTTATCAACTTTCATCACACATCTACGATCGCGTGCGTTCCTTTTTAATAAACTCTAATTGCTCTTTTTATACAACTTTTTTACTGACTTGTCTTATTGCTGCTATCGGGTTTGCCTTCTCCAACACTGAAGAATGCAAGCCAAGCACCAACTATTTGTTCCTAGCGAGGCAGACAGGCTGTGACGCATTCATTCCATTTTGCAGACCCCGTTAATCCAGCGTTAGTTAATACCTTTGTTCCCATCCCATTCGCACGTCTATATTATTTATTATCCTACTATAACGATTAGTATAATTATAAACTTATCGAATAATCAATTGTTGCTGAACCTTAATCCCTGCTTGCTTTCCAAGAGGGCCTGTTTGACAAGCAGAGGAGAAAGTTAATTTCTTGCGTATATTTTTAACTGCCGAATGCGGAAATTTTCGATACGAAAGTTTAAAGGCCAGAAAATATTTAATAAAAAGAACAGTGAAAAACCTTGCTGTCGATTAGTTAATGAAAACACATTTTTTAAACAGTGGCTCAAGCAGAGTGCGGCCGCAGTGAAATTCACGCACTAGCCTGATCTGGAATTATACAAATATGCTACTACTCTCTGTACCTAGTAGTATATAGTAGTGCAACTAAAGCTAGTATTGGATGAAAAAGAAAATTTACAGTTTAAAAAAGTTAGATTACAAGTCATACAAGCAGGCACGTGTAATGCGATAATGTAATTATTCCAATCCAATCTAAATGGAATAAAGTACAAGTTGTGCACCTTCTTGGCAATCTGCGCTAGCACTTGATTCTGGCCATCTTCAAAGTCAATGCGATGATCAATTTAAACTTGGACCTCAGCAGCTGAGGCTACCACTTGTTGATGCCGAATATGCGAACCCGGTACAGTTGCGGCAGCTTGGGCACAATGGCCAGCAGCACCAGGGACAGAGCGTTCACTAAAAAGTGGATCTGGTCATACCGAGTGTAGAATGTTGTCAATAGGAAGCTGCAAGGAGGGTGTGCAGGAGGGTGGCTGTCAATCAGTTTTGCGAGATAGATTGTTGGGTCAAATCTGACTGATACTACTAGTTAGTAAGCAGCCGTATCAATCTGAAAGCACTCACATCACAATCGGCACTACGAGCAGAAACTTTTTATTGGCGGTAAACTGCACGCCATCGTCCAGCTGCTCCCAGTGGGTCAGGGTTCGACTCTCGCCCTGGTCCAGCGGCTCAAACGGGGCGCCCTTCTCCCAGTGCAGCCAGAAGTATGTAATGACATTGTGAATCTGGCAAGTGAGAGTCCAGGCCAACGCCATGCTGATGAAGGGGATTGACAGCACGATGAAGTGTGTAATGAAGATGAAGATCACATAAGTGGCCCAGATCCCGCGAGAATTGAAGTAGACGTGATTCGGATTGGGATCTGAATGAGCTGTGCCGACTTGCATTGCAGCCAATCTGGAATTAATAATGGAATGCCATAAAAAACTGGGATGCCAACTGGCCAACATCCAATTCTAAAAGGGGTATCCAGTGGGTAGTGATGCTTTTGCCAGTAGATTTTAATGCATGCCCAAAATTCAACATATTTGAGGTCATTCAAAGGTACAAGTGCTGTTCTCTAAGTCCTTTTTCTATTGAGTATAGCTCAGGCTGTAGAGGTTTGATTGCAAAGCAGTTTTTTATTAATGCTAGTACTTTTATTAATGCTTTTTTGATACCAAGTTCTATTAAAGTTATATTATATTACATTAAATTTCTGCATAAAACTAAATGAATTTAACTATGAACATCTGCAGCACTGAGGCATGGCAGCATTCCTGTAATTGGTCTGCATAGTTTTATGGCAAACACTTACTATAAAACATTTTGCATTTTGCATAAAATAAGAATTTTGAAATAAGAATTTTGAAATAATTGTATCAACTAATACAAAGCATATATAAAAGTTCTACTAGCTTTTAAAAACTGCTTTGTAATCAGACTTCTATAGCCTAAGTTATATTAAAAAATAAAGGGGCTTATAGAACACCCCTTGTATTTGGTCTATAATGGCCCATACAATGACCCTCTTTAGTAAAGGGTTGGATACTAAAGAGGATCCCTAGCAGCAATTTTGTGCATAAATTAAACTAGTGCACTAAGCCCTTATGGGGCATTAAAACTCAAAATTAAAAAATTGAAAGCATGAAAAAATTGTTATTTGAATATTTGACCCTTTTCCAAATCAATTTTTTCATTGTTCAAAATTTTATATATGCTTAGCAACATTGAAAAGTTGCCACTCTATGCGCCAATGAGCAGTTTCTCTTGGACTATTCTGAAAAAAAGATACAAGAAAACTGATTGGGTAGCTTTAATCCATCTAACAAACCCTCCCACACTGCAACCCCCCCCCCTACTTCATGCCTCAACTTAAGCCTGCCGCAATGGAGCAAATTGCGTCACTTGCAAAGATGAAAAGACTTTACCTGCACTTTAAAAAGTACTGACCACAGACAAAATCTTGTGTGATGGAAAATTTTCAATGTTGCTGAATATATATAAGCACATTTTGAAACTAAGCCCCTAGTAGTGGGCATTTAAAATAAAAATTGAAACATTGAAAGCATTAAAAGCTTTGTTTTTCAAATATTTGATTCATTAACAATTGCTATAAATATAGATAAACTTTATATACCAATTTTCCAAATGAATCTAAATTAATTGGTGCATTAGCTATTGACTGTCCTTATCTACAACTGGGCCACCTGGTGTTGTATTCATGAAATAAGACAAACAAGATTATAGCAATTTAAGGGGTTGATAAATTTCAAGCCAGCTTTTTAACCTCCCTCCCTCCTATGCATAATTTTTCATCAGTTGTCTATTAGACTATTTGGTAAACAATAATTAAATTCAACCAACCCTACAAACTGCAAGCCTGTCGCACAAAGGGTCATAGAACTCTTTTAGCTTTATTGTGATTATATATCCTACACTGTACATTGGCCAAGGAGAGGCCTTAATGGTTGAACTAAGCAATTAAATTTAGAAACAGAGCACCCATTGAAAGAAAACATTAAAAATTGTTTTTTAAATATTTGACCCACTTTCTATTTGAATTTTTCATCAAAAAGTTTAGTGTGATCCTTGAAAAAATAGGAATTTTTAAAGCTAGTTTGAAAAAAATTGGCCAGATGGTTCTTGAAAAATTCAATAATAGACAGACAGACAGATAGACAAACAACACAAAATTAACATATCAATTTTGACAAGGATGCAAGCTAAGATACTGATAAGACTACTCTTTGGATTATTTTTTATATTGTATTTCTATATTGACTTATAGAATTTTAAAGAGCTCCACACTCCATATCTTACATATTATTCAAATTTGACATTTGCTTAATGCAATTAATTATTTAGAAATAACTATGATAACCTATTCTATAAATTTTATACATGTACAACATTGTGTAAATATTCAAGTATATAATAATATTACTAAAACTTAATAATAACTAAAACAATATTTAGTATTTAATAACTAGTCATTTTTTTGTTTTTGTTTTAATTTGATTCTGCAGCTAGGTGCAGCCAAAATTAGTAACTAAGTTTGCTGCTAATTTTTGGAACTGATTTTACAGCTTGAAAAATGTCTTTTCTCATTTAAAAAGACAAATATGAAGCTTAATATATTTGGTAAGACTATTCTGATATTGAAAATAATCATTATGTTAAAAGCTTTATAAATTATAATGAAAAATATTCTCCTAAACTTGTTTTGCTTTGATTATTACCTTAATAAAAATTTTTAAGTAAGCAAATTACAATAAGAATCTACAATAGAAATGCATTATATATTATTACCTTTAAACTTGAAAAAAGAATATAATTTTAGCTATATTTTAAATTTAAATGACAATAAAATTGAGCAAAGCATAAAACTTAAAAGCACAAATCTAGGTTTATATGTTAAAAATGTAAATTTATACTCAGGCACAGCCACAACCTAGCAATTTACTTGGCTATTTCTATTGATAATACACAAGGCTCTATAGTTTATATAATATTTGTATAGAATTAGAAATATATATTATATATATATATATATTACCAAAAGCTGATACTTTAAGATTTCTATAAAATCAGTTTAATTATATATAATATTAAATTTTTGTGATTATTATACAAATTTATTTTAAATTTATACAAACCTAGAAATTATATACAATAAAAACTAACTAATAACCTTTTTTTCTGAGTAATTTTAAGCTAAAGAAATCTCAATCTAAAGCAATCTACAAAATAGGGCCTTTTCATATTACCAATTCCAGAACCAGAATTGGTTCGGAATTCCAAGAAAAACAGCAGTATAACTATTAAACTCTGCACAATTTTTCACTTTCTTCTTGGCGATTGTCATTCAATAATAAAAACTTTATAGCACATATCTCCCTCTAGTTATGGAGACAAAAAGTTATACTTCACAAATTGGTTCTGGTTCTGGAACCAGAGCAAGCAATATGAAAAGGCCCATAGTCAATGCTATTAACTTATACTGTATTGTTAATTTTTTCAAATAGCAAATAAAGGTAACAAAGCTCTATACTTTACAAGAATTAATAATCATTTAGAAAATAGACACCTATAGATTTGAAAGCTAAAAATTATCTTAGGCAAAATTTCTACTAGTGTAAGCTATGACACACTACTTTTGGTAATGCCTAGAGTTAGAAAAAATCTTGGCATTCTTTTGGATGACAGTCAGCTTAATGTACCAGTTTTGGTAGATATCACCATTGAAACTTGTCTCCATTTTATGAAATAAATTATTTTTGACATCTCAATTATTCTGTTCAAACACAAGAACCCACAACCTTTATATCAGATAAACACTATATTATCAGTTATATATGTAAGGTTACTTCGTCTACATGTAGCTAGCCTAATTTGACCGAAAGCGTGCGTGTACAAAATAATCAATTAAATTGGCTTTTGCGAAAGTTAACTTTTAAATTTCTGCTAAGTGCATAATAAACATATTGCGTCACCACAGACAGATAAATGGGAGTATGTTTCTGATACAATGTTAAGTAATGTTTTTACTTACGTTTTTTTATAGCTCTTGCATCTGAATCAGATGGTTACTTATTGATATTTTTTGTTTGTTCATTACTCAAGAATGCTGGAAATTAAACGAAATCTTATATTATAAATATGAGCATTACGCGGGATGTTAACAACTTGGTACCAAAATGGAAACATCACATGTACCAGAGCGGCGCTTTTGCTTTCGGGTCCCCTAGTGCAGGGGTCGCCACATGCGGCCCTCGAAGCCTCTCTATCCGGCTCTCGGGTCCTTTAAAACTTTAGAATATAATATAGAATAGAATATAAGCAATCTGACCCGCTCAAGATTTTTATCTTTTCTCAGCTCTCTTCTCTTCGAGCTTCTCTCTCTTCTTTCCCCTTTTAAATTCTCTCTATTATCTCTCTCCTCTCTCCCCTAACCCCTCGATCCCCTCTCCGCTCTCCCCTCTCTCGTCTCTAATTCTCTCCTCTTTAAATTTTTTTCTCCTCCTATCTCCCGCTTCTTTCTTCTATCATCAGTCATCTCTCATCTACGATTAATTCCCTTTCCTTTCCACTTTCATCAGGCCCGCAGCCATGAGCTGGATTCTCTATCTGGGTCTGGCCATTGAGGTAAAAATGTGTGCCGATGCCGACCCCTGCTGTAATTAGCGATTGAAATCCTATCTGCTTGTGTCTCGCTAGCTAGACCTGTGGGAAAATATGCAATGAAGAGGGATCTCATTTTTCAACTTAAAGCTCCAGAATGGAAGTGATGTATAGAGCGGCGCTTCACATTTGACTTTAAAAGTTTACAATTACGTATCTTGACCAAAAACAGACAACTCATCCTTTTGTTATGCTTTTAAGCTTTTTTCGCCATAGATTTTCCACACGCATTTTCCATGCGTCATGTCATGTTATGTGGCATGTTTGCCACAATGCCACGTCAAATCACCCAAAAGTCAACTCTCATGATGACACAAATTCAATAAAATTATCGTAAAAAAAGACCGAAACGACACCTTGGAATAAATTGTTCTCCTTTGTTTAACTATGCCAGGCATCGGTGGTTCAGTGGTAGAATGCTCGCCTGCCACGCGGGCGGCCCGGGTTCGATTCCCGGCCGATGCAAATTTTTTAGGAATTGTCTTTATCCAGCTCTCGTTATAATTTTCCGACATTTTTGCATATCGTAACAGAAAATAATAATTTTTTTTTGTCACAGCGTCGTTATTTCACGAATAAAC
Source organism: Macrostomum lignano (assembly GCA_002269645.1). Classification (NCBI taxonomy): domain Eukaryota; kingdom Metazoa; phylum Platyhelminthes; family Macrostomidae; genus Macrostomum; species Macrostomum lignano. The sequence continues at coordinate 42,258 of NIVC01001442.1, read as the reverse complement.
ATTATTTTATACTTTGTGTCCACTTTCTGCAGTTTACTGCATACTCTACTAACAACAGGAGCGTTGGAAAATAATTGTCTTGGTCTTGAACTCCGAGTAAAAAAAGCCATTTACTAGCATGCATTCCAAAACTCATAAAAATTGATGAACCGCTTTATTAGGCAGAAACTGCAGCTTCGGCACTCCGCCAGTGCTAGGGACTGCTATAATTACTCTTGACGGTATTCTAAATATTTGTCCGCCAACGCGAGCGCCGCCAAAAAAGCGTTCTGTCTCTGTTCTCTGTACAGATCGCTTGTTGCACATCTGCTGCAAGCAAGGCCTTCAAACCCGGATATTGCGACCCCCTGCATGCATTAGTTAACTGCTTAATTGATGCACCGTGGGTTCTCTGTCTCTGCTAGCCAAGTGTTTTGCAAGTATATTGCCTGCGGGCCACTGACTGAATTGGGGGGGGATTATTAGGAGAAGAAAAGGATTCCATGCAAACTGCACAGCATCGCGGGGGGGGGGGAAACAACTGCTGCAGTTTCAGTCCCTCGCGCTCACGGGGAGGCGAGGGGGGCTGCTGACAAATATTTTTGCTGCAGCCTCATCCACTGGGGCAATAGTTTATACGCCTGCCCAGCTGAACCTGGCAAATTTTAGGGATTAGGCAAAGCAAGATGATCTGCCATGGGAGCCTGGGATAGCTGATGGTATAGCACAGGCTGATTGCGTATTACCTGACAAATGCACCAGTAGCTCCCGAGCCTGCGATGATAGGGCCATGATGAAGATGATGAGGATTGAGGATTCTGGAACGCATTCGCCCGCTGCTGCTGCTGTGAGAGAGAGAGAGATGCATCGAGCCACTTGGCGCAAAGATTCGGATTCGGGCAGTAAAAAATCAAATCCACTTTAAAAAAATCACGCCCCGTGCATGAGTGATGCAGCAGCTTAAGGCTCTGAAGCTCGCAATATCTGCATGCGATTTGATTGGCAACTTCTGCGGCATGCCGGGCGTCGCGTGACCGGCTGTGGGTGTTGATTTAGCAAATTTTGCTTCCAGCAGCAGATGTGGCGTATCGCAAATTGCTGTGCAAATTTGCCATTTTTTACTCTTTAAAATTGCCATGCAACAGCACTTGCTCTGCGCGTTCCCATGCGATACAAATGGCTGCGAGGGTAATTTAGGTGACTGCACTCGGCAGTTCCGATGCCTGCTTTCCTGTTCCTGTCTGCTTTTTGGGGGTCTGTCTGTCTGTCTGTCTGTCTGTCTGTCTGTCTGTGTGTCTGTCTGTCTGTCTGTCTGTCTGTCTGTCTGTCTGTCTGTCTGTCTGTCTGTCTGTCTGTCTGTCTGTCTGTCTGTCTGTCTGTCTGTCTGTCCGTCTGTCTGTCTGTCTGTCTGTCTGTGTGTCTGTGTGTCTGTCTGTCTGTCTGTCTGTCTGTCTGTCTGTCTGTCTATGTGTCTGTCTGTCTGTTCTACTGTCTGTGTGTTTACGTGGACTTTTTGGAAGTTCAGTAGCCTCGTTAGCTGGACCACCCGGTGTAGGTAGACCACTTAGGTGGACCACCAAATAATTTTGTCTCTGGTGGGGTTAAGACGTTGATGAGGATCTCACATTAATATCAGGCGGGTCAAGAAAGGCTTAAGCAATTTTGGGATGTCTAGCATGGTTTTTTCCAAAGTTATTTGCATTTCAGTTTAGCTGGACCTCCAGCCTGGTCTACCTAAACCGAGCGAGTCTGGTCCACGTAAACCGAAAAATTTTAGAAAATTTTTCGAAAATCGTCTGTTTGTGTCTGTTTGTGTCTGTTTGTGTCTGTTTGTGTATAGCAGTTATTAAGCATAGATTCAATGCAAAACTGATTTTTTTACAGATCATTACCTTACGAACAAAGGGCTATGTTAGCATCATATTATGACCGCTACTGGCTTTAAAACAATATGCGTTCAGTTCTTTGACATTCAAGTAGGTACGCAGGTTAATTTAAAATTCTGAAACCTCGTATGCGAAATGAATTTGATTAGCTCAGTTCCAGCAATTTCGGTATCGTACCCTGAGCACAGACTCACAGAGTAAGACACCAACGTAAAGAAATCCAATTCGCGAACCAGATCAAACGATAAAGACTCCGAGACAAGAAAGATATTTAAGTGAAGCCTAAATAGTATTCTTCAATGACTTCTCAAGAACTCCCAGTGGTCCTTGATAGCCACACTGTGTAAATGCGAATTTCTGAGGCTCTACCATTACACAAGAAGAAAATAGCAACTTCATGAATTAAGTGCTTGCCAATTCTATACTAAACACTATGGGATATCCTGTTCTATCCTCCTCCAATGTTGGAAGAAGAAGATCCTAAGCTGCAGCCTTTCAAGTGCAAAGTTGAAGATGCAATTTACCTAAGTGAAAAGGACAATTCATACACGTACATGCAAAAGATTTGATCAACAGGGCGCAATTAAGAAGGGCCTTTTAGCTAGCGATCGGGTCTCTGACTCTCTAGCAAAAGGTCGACTTGATTGCGGTCCCAGTAAAACTAAGAACGCATTAACAGTCAGCCTAACACTCACTGTCTGTTTGGTCCACGTAAACACATGTGCAGGATTATAGGGTTGGAACAGACAGACAGACAGACCTCCCTTTCTATAATTGGCTGGTTAACACTTAGGAGGATAGATCCACCCCAACAATGGGACCGACCGCAGCCAATAGGAAACCCGCAAGCGTTCTGAAGGTAAGACAGTGGAGAGAGGGATATATAATGTCTAAGCGGGTGGTCCACGTAAACCATGGCGTAGTGAGACCAGACACAGACAGTTTAAAAGAAAGTACTTATAATCCATACTATACATCTCTAAAGGATTGCAATTGTATAAATTAGAACGGTTTTTTTATACTTATTAGGTCTAATGTTAATCCTTACTCCAAGTTTCATCCATATATAAATTTATTGTGCCAAAAACTGTAATCTACAACCAAAATATGATGACCCGCAAAAAAGGACGCCAAGCCTAAAATAAAAACTTAAAATCACCGTCGCAAAAAGCCACTGCGAAATCGAAGAAGCCGCATCGCCTGGTAAAAATCATCAGTCTGCTCGCAAATCCGTCGACACCGAGACCAGAAAAGTGAGTTTCGTTTGATGATCTCAAAGTAGCTAGCTGCAAGGCCTGCAACTCAATTGCTGTAGAGAAGCTGGTCCACCTAACCTACAGACACAACTGAAGCAGCTCTCTCAGTCTGTTTGAGGCTTTGGCTCTCAGAAGGTGGTCCACATAACCTACAGACACAACTCGAACAGATTTCTCTGTCTGTTTAGGGCTCTGGCTCTCAGAGCCGCCGAGAAAGTTTAGTGCAGAAAATGCTTCAGTTTGTTAGAATGCAATCAGAACAGATTCCTAGAAAGTGAGCTAGTCCAGCATCAAGGCAGAACATCTGGATGTGTAACGAAAGTCTCTTGGAGACTCCTGGCTCAGATTATCGCCTAGAAGTGCTGTGGAGTAGCTGGTCCACCTAACCTACAGACACAACTCGAACAGATTTCTCTGTCTGTTTAGGCTCTGGCTCTCAGAGCCGCCGAGAAAGTTTAGTGCAGAAAATGCTTCAGTTTGTTAGAATGCAATCAGAACAGATTCTTAGAAAGTGAGCTAGTCCAGCATCAAGGCAGAACATCTGGATGTGTAACGAGAGGCTCTCGGAGATTCCTGGCTCAGATTATCGCCTAGAAGTGCTGTGGAGTAGCTGGTCCACCTAACCTACAGACACATCTCGAACAGATTTCTCTGTCTGTTTAGGCTCTGGCTCTCAGAGCCGCCGAGAAAGTTTAGTGCAGAAAATGCTTCAGTTTGTTAGAATGCAATCAGAACAGATTCCTAGAAAGTGAGATAGTCCAGCATCAAGGCAGAACATCTGGATGTGTAACGAGAGGCTCTCGGAGATTCCTGGCTCAGATTATCGCCTAGAAGTGCTGTGGAGTAGCTGGTCCACCTAACCTACAGACACAACTCGAACAGATTTCTCTGTCTGTTTAGGCTCTGGCTCTCAGAGCCGCCGAGAAAGTTTAGTGCAGAAAATGCTTCAGTTTGTTAGAATGCAATCAGAACAGATTCCTAGAAAGTGAGATAGTCCAGCATCAAGGCAGAACATCTGGATGTGTAACGAGAGGCTCTCGGAGATTCCTGGCTCAGATTATCGCCTAGAAGTGCTGTGGAGTAGCTGGTCCACCTAACCTACAGACACAAATCGAACAGATTTCTCTGTCTGTTTGAGGCTCTGGCTCTCAGAGCCGCCGAGAAAGTTTAGTGCAGAAAATGCTTCAGTTTGTTAGAATGCAATCAGAACAGATTCTTAGAAAGTGAGATAGTCCAGCATCAAGGCAGAACATCTGGATGTGTAACGAGAGGCTCTCGGAGATTCCTGGCTCAGATTATCGCCTAGAAGTGCTGTGGAGTAGCTGGTCCACCTAACCTACAGACACAACTCGAACAGATTTTTTCTGTCTGTTTGAGGCTCTGGCTCTCAGAGCCGCCGAGAAAGTTTAGTGCAGAAAATGCTTCAGTTTGTTAGAATGCAATCAGAACAGATTCCTAGAAAGTGAGCTAGTCCAGCATCAAGGCAGAACATCTGGATGTGTAACGAGAGGCTCTCGGAGATTCCTGGCTCAGATTATCGCCTAGAAGTGCTGTGGAGTAGCTGGTCCACCTAACCTACAGACACAACTCGAACAGATTTCTCTGTCTGTTTGAGGCTCTGGCTCTCAGAGCCGCCGAGAAAGTTTAGTGCCGAGAATGCTTCAGTTTGTTAGAATGCAATCAGAACAGATTCCTAGAAAGTGAGCTAGTCCAGCATCAAGGCAGAACATCTGGATGTGTAACGAGAGGCTCTCGGAGATTCCTGGCTCAGATTATCGCCTAGAAGTGCTGTGGAGTAGCTGGTCCACCTAACCTACAGACACAACTCGAACAGATTTCTCTGTCTGTTTAGGCTCTGGCTCTCAGAGCCGCCGAGAAAGTTTAGTGCAGAAAATGCTTCAGTTTGTTAGAATGCAATCAGAACAGATTCTTAGAAAGTGAGCTAGTCCAGCATCAAGGCAGAACATCTGGATGTGTAACGAGAGGCTCTCGGAGATTCCTGGCTCAGATTATCGCCTAGAAGTGCTGTGGAGTAGCTGGTCCACCTAACCTACAGACACAACTCGAACAGATTTCTCTGTCTGTTTGAGGCTCTGGCTCTCAGAGCCGCCGAGAAAGTTTAGTGCAGAAAATGCTTCAGTTTGTTAGAATGCAATCAGAACAGATTCCTAGAAAGTGAGCTAGTCCAGCATCAAGGCAGAACATCTGGATGTGTAACGAGAGGCTCTCGGAGATTCCTGGCTCAGATTATCGCCTAGAAGTGCTGTGGAGTAGCTGGTCCACCTAACCTACAGACACAACTCGAACAGATTTCTCTGTCTGTTTGAGGCTCTGGCTCTCAGAGCCGCCGAGAAAGTTTAGTGCAGAAAATGCTTCAGTTTGTTAGAATGCAATCAGAACAGATTCTTAGAAAGTGAGCTAGTCCAGCATCAAGGCAGAACATCTGGATGTGTAACGAGAGGCTCTCGGAGATTCCTGGCTCAGATTATCGCCTAGAAGTGCTGTGGAGTAGCTGGTCCACCTAACCTACAGACACAACTCGAACAGATTTCTCTGTCTGTTTAGGCTCTGGCTCTCAGAGCCGCCGAGAAAGTTTAGTGCAGAAAATGCTTCAGTTTGTTAGAATGCAATCAGAACAGATTCTTAGAAAGTGAGCTAGTCCAGCATCAAGGCAGAACATCTGGATGTGTAACGAGAGGCTCTCGGAGATTCCTGGCTCAGATTATCGCCTAGAAGTGCTGTGGAGTAGCTGGTCCACCTAACCTACAGACACAACTCGAACAGATTTCTCTGTCTGTTTGAGGCTCTGGCTCTTAGGTGGTCCACATAACCTACAGACACAACTGAAGCAGCTCTCTCAGTCTGTTTGAGGCTTTGGCTCTCAGAAGGTGGTCCACATAACCTACAGACACAACTCGAACAGATTTCTCTGTCTGTTTAGGGCTCTGGCTCTCAGAGCCGCCGAGAAAGTTTAGTGCAGAAAATGCTTCAGTTTGTTAGAATGCAATCAGAACAGATTCCTAGAAAGTGAGCTAGTCCAGCATCAAGGCAGAACATCTGGATGTGTAACGAAAGTCTCTTGGAGACTCCTGGCTCAGATTATCGCCTAGAAGTGCTGTGGAGTAGCTGGTCCACCTAACCTACAGACACAACTCGAACAGATTTCTCTGTCTGTTTGAGGCTCTGGCTCTCAGAGCCGCCGAGAAAGTTTAGTGCAGAAAATGCTTCAGTTTGTTAGAATGCAATCAGAACAGATTCCTAGAAAGTGAGCTAGTCCAGCATTAAGGCAGAACATCTGGATGTGTAACGAGAGGCTCTCGGAGATTCCTGGCTCAGATTATCGTCTAGAAGTGCTGTGGAGTAGCTGGTCCACCTAACCTACAGACACAACTCGAACAGATTTCTCTGTCTGTTTGAGGCTCTGGCTCTTAGGTGGTCCACATAACCTACAGACACAACTGAAGCAGCTCTCTCAGTCTGTTTGAGGCTTTGGCTCTCAGAAGGTGGTCCACATAACCTACAGACACAACTCGAACAGATTTCTCTGTCTGTTTAGGCTCTGGCTCTCAGAGCCGCCGAGAAAGTTTAGTGCAGAAAATGCTTCAGTTTGTTAGAATGCAATCAGAACAGATTCCTAGAAAGTGAGCTAGTCCAGCATCAAGGCAGAACATCTGGATGTGTAACGAGAGGCTCTCGGAGATTCCTGGCTCAGATTATCGCCTAGAAGTGCTGTGGAGTAGCTGGTCCACCTAACCTACAGACACAACTCGAACAGATTTCTCTGTCTGTTTGAGGCTCTGGCTCTCAGAGCCGCCGAGAAAGTTTAGTGCCGAGAATGCTTCAGTTTGTTAGAATACAATCAGAACAGATTCCTAGAAAGTGAGCTAGTCCAGCATTAAGGCAGAACATCTGGATGTGTAACGAGAGGCTTTTGGAGATTCCTGGCTCAGATTATCGTCTAGAAGTGCTGTGGAGTAGCTGGTCCACCTAACCTACAGACACAACTCGAACAGATTTCTCTGTCTGTTTAGGCTCTGGCTCTCAGAGCCGCCGAGAAAGTTTAGTGCCGAGAATGCTTCAGTTTGTTAGAATGCAATCAGAACAGAATCTTAGAAAGTGAGCTAGTCCAGCATCAAGGCAGAACATCTGGATGTGTAACGAGAGGCTCTCGGAGATTCCTGGCTCAGATTATCGCCTAGAAGTGCTGTGGAGTAGCTGGTCCACCTAACCTACAGACACAACTCGAACAGATTTCTCTGTCTGTTTGAGGCTCTGGCTCTTAGGTGGTCCACATAACCTACAGACACAACTGAAGCAGCTCTCTCAGTCTGTTTGAGGCTTTGGCTCTCAGAAGGTGGTCCACATAACCTACAGACACATCTCGAACAGATTTCTCTGTCTGTTTAGGGCTCTGGCTCTCAGAGCCGCCGAGAAAGTTTAGTGCAGAAAATGCTTCAGTTTGTTAGAATGCAATCAGAACAGATTCCTAGAAAGTGAGCTAGTCCAGCATCAAGGCAGAACATCTGGATGTGTAACGAAAGTCTCTCGGAGATTCCTGGCTCAGATTATCGCCTAGAAGTGCTGTGGAGTAGCTGGTCCACCTAACCTACAGACACAACTCGAACAGATTTCTCTGTCTGTTTAGGCTCTGGCTCTCAGAGCCGCCGAGAAAGTTTAGTGCCGAGAATGCTTCAGTTTGTTAGAATGCAATCAGAACAGATTCCTAGAAAGTGAGCTAGTCCATGCAGCATCAAGGCAGAACATCTGGATGTGTAACGAGAGGCTTTTGGAGATTCCTGGCTCAGATTATCGCCTAGAAGTGCTGTGGAGTAGCTGGTCCACCTAACCTACAGACACAACTCGAACAGATTTCTCTGTCTGTTTGAGGCTCTGGCTCTCAGAGCCGCCGAGAAAGTTTAGTGCCGAGAATGCTTCAGTTTGTTAGAATGCAATCAGAACAGATTCCTAGAAAGTGAGCTAGTCCAGCATCAAGGCAGAACATCTGGATGCGTAACGAGAGGCTCTCGGAGATTCCTGGCTCAGATTATCGTCTAGAAGTGCTGTGGAGTAGCTGGTCCACCTAACCTACAGACACAACTCGAACAGATTTCTCTGTCTGTTTGAGGCTCTGGCTCTTAGAGCCGCCGAGAAAGTTTAGTGCCGAGAATGCTTCAGTTTGTTAGAATACAATCAGAACAGATTCCTAGAAAGTGAGCTAGTCCAGCATCAAGGCAGAACATCTGGATGTGTAACGAGAGGCTCTCGGAGATTCCTGGCTCAGATTATCGCCTAGAAGTGCTGTGGAGTAGCTGGTCCACCTAACCTACAGACACAACTCGAACAGATTTCTCTGTCTGTTTGAGGCTCTGGCTCTTAGGTGGTCCACATAACCTACAGACACAACTGAAGCAGCTCTCTCAGTCTGTTTGAGGCTTTTGCTCTCGGAAGGTGGTCCACCTAACCTACAGACACAACTGGAACAGATTTCTGTGTCTGTTTGATTGTCAGTTAATTTTATTTTTTACCTTTGTAGGAGCCTGTGGTTGATTTTGTTCGCCTGAGCTCGACGAGACTGACTGCGTTTCACCGAGATGAAGGTTAAAACGAACTGTAAAAGAAGATTCAAACCACTAATTGACGAGAAATATAGAAAGGTTCATCATAGAGCTGAGCTGACGAAAGCGGATTCGATGGCTGAGTAAGCTGAAATTCGTGAGAGAGGCAATGACAGATCAATAACAGAAGCGGTCTCGGACCACGGAGGCAGGGAAGGTCCAGGAGAATATTTCGTAGAAAAAATAAGAAGATCATCTGCCATCATCTGCGTGAACGAAAAGATGAAAGTCGGTAAAATGATTGGCTTATCATATGATTGCTCACCAACTCATTCAGTATAATAGGACTGGTGTAGTCAAATCAATTTAATTTCAGTTTCAGTAACTTTTGTCGTTATTAAAAATGCCCTTCAACTTCTTGTAGGCTCGTACTCGGATGACCTTTTTTAACTAATGGAATCTTACGTTTGTTAACATGTATTTGAAGCATACATTTTGACCTAAATTAGTTTTAATGAGTTTACAGTTAGTATTTGATATGATTCGGTATTTTTTTTCAAAATGCTTTATTTTCATTCACCTTCTTGTATTCACGCGACGCAACTAACTAATGCGATCGTACATTTGTTTAACCCGATTAACCTGATTAGTAATGCTAAATAAATTGGTTTGAATTTGGGATATTTTCATTAAATGACGTCGTAACGCTTTTATCTGTTCTTTTTGAGAATTTCTGTTTTAATTAGTTCAAAAGAACAGTTTAAAGCAATAAATTTTCTACAACGAAAGAGGTCTAACTAAACCAACTGTTTTTTTGCGGTCCACCTAACCCGGTCCCCAAAACGTAGTTAGTGAACCACCACAGTTTCCCCGAACTGGCTATTCCGTCAAGTTAACAAAAAGATAACCCTAGCTAGCCTTTCGCGTTGTCAAAACAGACTCTATTTTTTAACCGGAATTGCGTGGTCCACATAACGCATTAACATAACTCAGGTCCCGCTAAACACACAGACAGTCGTAAGAGTGTCTGTCTGTCTGTCTGTCTGTCTGTCTGTCTGTCTGTCTGTCTGTCTGTCTGTCTGTCTGTCTGTCTGTCTGTCTGTCTGTCTGTCTGTCTGTCTGTCTGTCTGTCTGTCTGTCTGTCTGTCTGTCTGTCTGTCTGTCTGTCTGTCTGTCTGTGTGTCTGTCTGTCTGTCTGTCTGTCTGTCTGTCTGTCTGTCTGTCTGTCTGTCTGTCTGTCTGTCTGTCTGTCTGTCTGTCTGTCTGTCTGAGTGTCGGGGTTACCATACCCAAACCACAATTTTTCATCACCAGATACCCGTGTGCATCGGTGATTTCAAAATCGCGGATTCAGGCCAGCGCTGAAGAGTAACAATTCCAATCAAGTCTGCTAATTTAAGACCCCCCTGGAGGCGGGGCGGCCAGGTCACTGAGCGGCAAAAGCCGACCCGATGCGTACGGCGGCTAGCGCGAGCTCATTAAATCACGAGCCCGAGCGGCTGCCTCCTTTAGTGATTTTATTCGCTTCGACTGTCCCCCGCCTGCCCGGCCCCAGAGCTCTCCGCATGGAAACTGCTTCTTCCGCCTTCATAATTCTCTCCATTCTGACCTCCCCTTTTTATTCCTTGTGAGAGGGGAAATTTATTGAAGCGGTGCGGCGAGACCGGGGCGGCTAAGAAATTTTATTTTCTCTCGCAGTAAAAGCAGAATCCTCAGTGAAATGCGACTCCTTGGCGCATTTTCCTGTTGCTGTTCAATCCTAAAACTCTAAAGCAATGCAAATCGAAAAAAATTCTGTCGCTAGGCATTTTGATCTGCATCATTTTTAGCCAGCTCTAAAAATATGCTTAGCACTACTGAAGCTTCATTCCGGCTAGCCTGAGGCCAGTGCTAAGCTACTAATGAATTTCACTCATTCCGGCTAGCCTGAGGCCAGTGCTAAGCTACTAATGAATTTCACTCCAGCTAGCCTGAGGCCAGTGCTAAGCTACTAATGAATTTCACTCATTTCGGCTAGCCTGAGGCCAGTGCTAAGCTACTAATGAATTTCACTCCCGCTAGCCTGAGGCCAGTGCTAAGCTACTAATGAATTTCACTCATTCCGGCTAGCCTGAGTGCTAAGCTATTCTGACTCATCTAATCCATTTCTGACGACGCCCTTGACGAGTCATTTTTGAGCTGTCTCGTCAGCAGACTAGCGGTGATTTTACGCATTCGCAATGGAAATCGATTTCCAAGCAAGCCCAGCGCAAGCGGGTCTCGTCTTACAAAGAATTGATTGCGCTCCAATCAAGCTGTGAGCACCTGGAGTTCCCCCACCTGCTCGCCCACTAAGCATGGAAAGTGCATGGCTTGGACTTCATCCAGTCCTGCAGGCTTCTTTGCTGGAAATCGCTGTATTTACCAGCGCTGAAGCCGCGGTAGGTAGGCAGAAGCTCGATGGTAATGGCAGTCCCCTCCGTGACAGGTTGGTTACTTTCAAGCCAACCTCAACTTCGCTCTTACACACTTAACAAGCCAGCCGTGCCACTTTCGCCTCCGTGGAAACTTGCCTCGCGTCCCAAAAATATCATCTGTTTATTTTCCCACCCTTGACGGCTCTCGCGCCTGGTTGCGGCGCCTCTCTCTCTCTGTCCATTTTCCATTTCCACCTTTCACTTACCGGTGAGGGGGGGGTTCCGCCTCGCCAATGCATACTCTCTATGGGCTCGGCCTGTTTGAGAGTGCGGACAGTGGATTGGGTGGATATTTGGGAAGAAGTTAGTGAGTGATTTTGAACGCGTTCGGACTTGGGTTGGGACATCCGTCCATCTTGGCCGGCTCCGCAGGTCCCTCTCTGCCTGCGCCTGCTAGTCGGGCCTAATTAAATTGAAGCAGAAGTTTTCCGCACCCGTCACACGGCAGCTCCCCGAAGCCTTCAAACGCTTTGCGTCGAAACCCACCAGTCTCTCTCTCTCTCTCTCTCTCTCTCTCTCTCTCTCTCTCTCTTTCTACACGGCGAGATTGCGTGCGAAAGTGCTGACCTTTGCGAAATCTCGGTGTTTAAGCCGGGGGCGGTGTCAAACATGCGTGGGGCTGCAAATACGTTTGATGCCGGGTAGTGGAGAGGGAGAGGGGAGTAAGCCAAACATATCAGCATATCCGCTAGAGCTGTCTGTCTGTCTGCCTGCCTGCCTGCCTGCCTGCCTGCCTGCCTGCTGCCTGCCTGCCTGCCTGCCTGCCTGCCTGCCTGCCTGCCTGCCTGCCTGCCTGCTGCGTGCCGCTCTGCCGCAACACACTGCATATATTCTCCTCGCGCCTTTCCGCTGGTGCGACTGTAAGTGAGACAGCGAGCGTACTCGAGTCTGAGATGGTCGGGAGATAGGGATGGAGAGATTTGGGAATGGGTAGATTTGGGGATGGGAGATATAGGGGATGGGGAGATAGGGATGGGGAGATTTGGGAATGGGTAGATTTGGGGATGGGAGATATAGGGGATGGGGAGATAGGGAAATGGGGGTGGGAAATAGGGGGATGGGGAGATAGGCGGATGGGGAGATAGAGGGATGGGGAGATAGAGGGATGGGGAGATAGAGGGATGGGGAGATAGAGGGATGGGGAGATAAGGGGATGGGGAGATAAGGGGATGGGGAGATAGAGGGACAACAGACACTAAGACGGACACTAAGACGGACACCATTTGGACATATAGGCGCTAAGACAGACAACCAAACATCCAGACTACATGGCAACGCCAGAACTGACTGATCACTCGGGTCAGAGCAAACCCGACATCCGTAGCTACTGAAAGATGCTCAAGCAAATTAAACACAATCGACTCAAGGTGTCGGGTTGCTCTCGGAGTGAATCGCTCACTAAAAGGTGTCGCAATTAAAGCAGGTTTAATCGCTGATTGCTCTCCAGACATCCATCGCAATGGCAGGCAGCGGCAGTGTTAGCTTTGAAAAAGAACCCTGCGCCCTGAACTTCAGTCAGTGGCATTGAATTTCAATACGATTGGACAAAAAAAGGCACTTCTTAACAACTGACTCTTCTGCTAATGATCCATGTGGCTGGTACAGTCTCGGAGTGAAACTGGCTAAAGGACTGGCAGAATCTCACAGTGAGACTGACAGGATCTCACAGTGAGACTTGCAGAATCTCACGGTAAGACTGGCAGAATCTCACAGTGAGACTGGCAGTATCTCACAGTGAGACTTGCAGCATCTCACGGTAAGACTGGCAGAATCTCATAGTGAGACTGGCAGAATCTCACTGAGACTGACAGAATATCACATTGAGACTGGTGAAATCTCACAATGAGACTGGCAGAATCTCACAGTGAGACTGGCAGGATCTCACAGTGAGACTGGTAGAATCTCACAATGAGACTGGCAGGATCTCACAGTGAGACTGGTAGAATCTCACAATGAGACTGGCAGAATCTCACAGTGAGACTGGCAGAATCTCACAGTGAGACTGGCAGAATCTCACAGTGAGACTGTTAGAATCTCACAGTGAGACTGGTAGAATCTCACAATCAGACTGGCTAATAGACTGGCACAGAGCAAACATGCATCGCAGTCGCTTGGTTAGAAAATATTTTTCAGCAAAGTCGCTAACGCGATCCGCCATTAAAATTGTTCAAAGTAGCCCGCGCATCTTCAGTCTGCAGGCAGTTGAGTGCCAGAAATTCCGCCAACACAATAACGACAATCCAATGAGCCACTGGGAAGTGTCGATGCAGATTGCTCCGCTGGCTGGAGCGGCCGGTTTGTCAACCCCGTCTACGCCCTGCTGGTTCTCATGACTGTGGGGATGTGTCTAATTAGTGCACGCTTTATTTGAGCCTGCGGGATTAACACGCATCTCCGTAGCACTTCTTGTTGGGCTGCCCACTCCGGATTACTGCCTCTGTTGGTGTAAAATAGAACCTTTGCACTTTCCTGAGTATATAGATAGATAGATAGATAGATAGATAGATAGATAGATAGATAGATAGATAGATAGATAGATAGATAGATAGATAGATAGATAGATAGATAGATAGATAGATAGATAGATAGATAGATAGATAGATAGATAGATAGATAGATAGATAGATAGATAGATAGATAGATAGATAGATAGATAGATAGATAGATAGATAGATAGATAGATAGATAGATAGATAGATAGATAGATAGATAGATAGATAGATAGATAGATAGATAGATAGATAGATAGATAGATAGATAGATAGATAGATAGATAGATAGATAGATAGATAGATAGATAGATAGATAGATAGATAGATAGATAGATAGATAGATAGATAGATAGATAGATAGATAGATAGATAGATAGATAGATAGATAGATAGATAGATAGATAGATAGATAGATAGATAGATAGATAGATAGATAGATAGATAGATAGATAGATAGATAGATAGATAGATAGATAGATAGATAGATAGATAGATAGATAGATAGATAGATAGATAGATAGATAGATAGATAGATAGATAGATAGATAGATAGATAGATAGATAGATAGATAGATAGATAGATAGATAGCACTGTGCACTGGATTAATCCTGCACTGCACACCACCGAGCTCAGAGCAGTGCTGTACAGTCCTCACAGCACTCAGCGGTGCTTCCGCCCGGCCACCTGCTTATCTCCTAGCGAGTTCAATCTCTCTCCCTGCCACAGCTAATCCGTGGGAGCCAGGTGTGTTGGCCGGCTTTCCTGTTCCTCCGCCTAAATTTATTCTCTTCCCCCAACGCTGATGGGGACTCGAGAGCCGAGAAGTATGATAAAAATTCAAGGGGAATCAGAATGAATAGGCAGGAGGGTGTGAAAAAACACGCCGCCATCAGCCGCAGACTCGCTGATGCCGGTTCACGTGGACAAACAATGACTCACTCGTGTCTCCGCCCTCGGTCCCCCCTCTCTCTCCCATGTGCTGCCGGCGCACTTGTTCACGCCTCATTTCATTTCCCATCTCTGGAGTTCCGGAACGAAATCCGAATTGAGGCGCCGGAGAGGCGCTGCTCTGACCCTCCCCTAGTCAGCTCAAACAGACTCCCCTTCACCCGATCAAACTCTCATTTCCCACAACTTCCCATATTCCCATGCAACAGCGCAGCTGCCGCCCCCCCCCCCGACCTTCTTTCACAGCCGTGCCAAGTTCCCACAGTTGACACCTGTAGACATTAAATTTTCTTGCTGCCTCAATAAAGTTCATGGCTGCACAAGTTGGCGAAGTATTGACCGAGAAAAGTAACGCGCCAGAGCCGTGACAGACTGAAGCAGCTTTGTAGTGCAGACCGGAGACGATAAGATCCTCAGTTGAAAACAGAATTCATCCCGAGAACAAGGGATCCGCATTTTGTGGGAACACCAAAATCCACCTCCCATTATTAGAAATGGAATTGAAATTCAGGGGAGTACGAGCTGAAGAGGTCGGGCGGATTCTCAAAGCCGACAGGCAGAGGGGTCTCTGAGTGCATGAATTCCCATTTTGATTTTCGTGCTCAACAAGCCTCCCTATTTTGCGATTCATGCCATCTTTTTTGCGAGAGCCAATCTGCCTGTCCCTTTCTCGCCAGCCCTATTCCGGCCTTCATTGCCTCGAGCGATCCAACAGGCTCAATGAGTGTCTGCTCAGATTGCGAGAAGGCGAGACAGGACTGGAGAATAAGGGAGTGGAGAGATGGGAACAGAGATGCCTCTCGGATGCCAGTTTGCCCGCCATGCTCGCTCTGGCTCACGATGAAGGAGAAGGGGAGGCTGCGGAGACTGAGAAGAATGTTGACTCAGTCAAAAAGCTCCAAAAAGCTCTCCCCCCCCGATCTCATTTCAGAGAGCTGGAAAGAGAGGCAGCGAGACACAGGGGCCAGGGAGAAGTGTTGTGTGTTGTCACGTAGGATCTGGGTTGGGGGGGGGGGCTTTGGGATTATTGCAGACGATGAGCCCTTCCCTCTCTTCACTCATATACGTCCTGCTCCCAACGCCGCCCCCCCCTTTTGCTCGCCGTCGCCGCGTGCGCTGGTGCTGCGAACTTCCAGTGTGGAAGAAAACTTTCAAGAAGCAAATCCGCTCTCCAGCCCCACGAGAGCAAGTCCGGGTGGATACGCCCGGACTGTTTGGACTAATAAAATATCTGAGAAATGACTGCGGATTGCCGCGGACTGGGCTCGGAGAGAGAAGGCAAAGCATATCAAAGAAAATGTGGCAAACGCGATGAAGGCCTTGATTAGTTTTCTGTCTTGCATCCTTTATCTTCTTTTTTGACTATTTCTCCTTCTCGTCTTTCTTTATTTGCTCGAAGCAGGGGCCGAGGAGAGGGGAAATTCTTGTCTTGTTTGAAATCCCCGACTGCTATGCTGAGCTTAGCGGCTCAATGCTCGCTCCCCGATCCCCTGGCATGGGGGCGGCTGGTATGAGAAAATGATGAAGAAGCCGGAGTGGCCGCTGAATGGTCAACAAATCTTCAAGTCTCAGGGCCGTGACTTTCACGAAAACCTGACTGAGATGAGATGAGTGAAAGAAGGAGATGGGAAGAGAGCGGAAACAGAGGTGGGAAGAGGGGGATATAGATATGCCGGTGAGATAAGAAGAGAGGATAGATGTGGTACTGAGAGTTAGATAGGAGCGGAGTGAGACCGGGAGAGCTAATCATAGTGCGGTAAAGACCAAGAGACATAAGTCAGAAAATATTCGAGCGCGACACTTAGAAGGGTGAGATGGATTAGAGTAGAAATGTGCCGGGGAGAGTGTCGAGTGAGCGAGAGACGGGGAGGCCCGGGATGGGAGCGCAGGAAGGCAGGGGGCGTCTCAGAGATGATGAGCTGCTCGGAGCAGTTGGCCCGATTGTATTGAAGCGCCCCCACTTTGATCAATAATCTGTCCGAAGGCTTTCGGTTAGCGTTAATGGTCCCGCCCGCCCCCCCCCTCATTTCCCCTTTCCAGCCCCTCAGTCACTCCCGCCTCTCAGCTCCTCCTGCCGGGAACATTCTTCGCCCCCTTGCAGTGTTTATCCCATCCTTCAAGCCCCCCCGACCACTCCAGCCTCCTTCCGTCGCATGCCGCCCCATATCCTCACGCGCTCTCCCCGCCCGCTTTCTGTATATTTTTTCACATCCTTTTTCGCCTTCATCTTCTTCCCAAACTGCGCCCCCGAACTGCTGGACCCAGAGGGGGGCCTCTGGTTAAATAAGAGAAAGATGGAGCAGGGAAGCTGACCTAGATGGTTTAACAAGATAGGGGAAGCCGTGTGGATTGGTTGCTCGCGTGCAATTTTTTTTAAAAGCAGTCTTTTAGCGAGCAGCCAGTTTAAGCAAAAATTTGCCGCTTTGTCGAAAATCAAAATAAAGACACGTCGATGAGCCTGATGATAAAGATTGGGGTGGGACTGCGAAATGGGCTTGTCAGTAGCGCTCCAACCCATATGGGGTGGCGTTGCACTGCGCTTGAGCGGCTTCGCATTTCGGTTGCGACTTTCCATCGTCCCATACAGTTCAAAGTCCATCTTCTTTTCAGCCTCAGCTGCAGTTCAGCTGCAGTTCAGCTTCAGTTCAGCTGCAGTTCAGCTGCAGTTCAGCTCCAGTTCAGCTGCAGTTTAGCTGCAGTTCAGCTGCAGTTCAGCTGCAGTTCAGCTGCAGTTCAGCTGCAGTTCAGCTCCAGTTCAGCTGCAGTTCAGCTGCAGTTCAGCTGCAGTTCAGCTGCAGTTCAGCTGCAGTTCAGCTGCAGTTCAGCTGCAGTTCAGCTGCAGTTCAGCTGCAGTTCAGCTGCAGTTCAGCTGCAGTTCAGCTGCAGTTCAGCTGCAGTTCAGCTCCAGTTCAGCTGCAGTTCAGCTGCAGTTCAGCTGCAGTTCAGCTGCAGTTCAGCTGCAGTTCAGCTGCAGTTCAGCTGCAGTTCAGCTGCAGTTCAGCTGCAGTTCAGCTGCAGTTCAGCTGCAGTTCAGCTGCAGTTCAGCTCGAGTTCAGCTGCAGTTCAGCTGCAGTTCAGCTGCAGTTCAGCTGCAGTTCAGCTGCAGTTCAGCTGCAGTTCAGCTGCAGTTCAGCTGCAGTTCAGCTGCAGTTCAGCTGCACCTCAGCTCCGAACTTGTCCAACAATATGTCAAACGGGATTTCGCAGCCAATTTCCCCACAAGGTTGCCAACTCTTCATCCAGGGTTAAACAGTGTGCCGCTTGACCCTTCCACCTCCCTAAAGTCAGATCCCAGCAAAGACGAAATAAAGACGAAATTAATTAGCAACCAGCCCCTTATTGCATAATCGGGCATTCGAACATTTTAAACACAGTGAGGGAAATTGGGACAGAAGTTGGAAATGCAAAGAGGCGCGGTTGAAGCAGCTGGAAACAGTCAGGTTGACTTTGCTCAAAGCAGCGGCTTTTGAAGGCCTGAGCGCCTGCCTCAGGCTGCATGCCCCTCCCACAGCCTGGGGGGGGGGGGGCAGAAGACTACACGAACAGACTTCTGCCCACCGTCTTTCCTCCTTATCATCTCTCCCGCTGATCCAAAAAGCCTCCCTCTCTTCATATTTCCCAGTCTCATTGCCGCGAATTTCTCAGTTGCTCAGCTCCGGGCAGCAGAAATCGATTTCTCCCCAGATAGCGATGTGATTCGGTCGCATACGCAGCTCGGGGGTAGGCGGCAGCTCGTTGCTGAGAAGCCTCGGCCTGATGAGGCAGATAGGTGCAACGGGATAGACGGATGGGAAGAAGAAGCGGTTTGGGATTTCCGCCGGGTAAGCCGATCCAAATGCGATAATGAGCTATGGAAGAAGCTTTTTGAGAAGCCGCCCTCCCCCTTCTCTGCAGCTCTGTGCTGCATCCGATTTCCTGTATCCCCCAACAGCTGAAAGAAGAGACAAGGAAAATGAGGCGCCCCTTGAGTTTGACCTCCTTCCCCTCCTGTTCAATCCACTGCAGCTAGCGGTCAATGACTTCCAGCTCTGCTCAGAGCCACCCCATGCTCACCCTGTCATTGTGCTCATTTATTCTGCCAAATGATATAACTGGGTATGCTGGCTAAGTTAGTTCTGGAACCTGCTAACTGCAATGCGCTCAGAGTGGTGTTACTCAACCCCCTCCAAGTCACACTAACTCCATGCTTTATTGAATTGAATATTGAGGCATTGAATATCCCAGTGGGGTGGCAGGCAGCTCACACACGCGCTTACTAAGCTCACAGTGAAGCTCCTGGCAGCAGCTGTGAGGACCACTTTAGTTAATTAATTATTGTCACACTCGTACAGCACTATGAGAGCAGTGTACTTGTGAGATGCGCATAGCTGAGCTCATTCTGCTGTCCGCTTCTCTCTTTAACCAAAACAAATTGCCCTGAGGAATTTTCTCCGCGGTCACTGCAAGTCCAACATTGTAGTCACTGCTTGTGTGGATCAACCCTAGCCTAATTTAGCCAGCTTTACTCAACCTTACTTAACTTTACTGAGCCTTACTCAACCTGACTCAGCCTTATCTCAACATTAATCAACCTTACTCAATTCCTTACTTAACCTTACTCAACCTTACTCAACCCTACTCAACCTTACTAACATCAACCTTACTCAACTTCAACCAACCTTACTCAAAACCTTATTTAGCCTTTACTCGATTTCAGTCAACCTTACTCGACTTAACTCAACCTTCACATCCGCTCATTTTCCCTCTTGCTTTGCTGGGCCACTCAAATCGAAGCTGGCAAAGCTAGAATAAGGTAGTGATTCTGTCTCGCATCGTCCTTTATTACCTACCTGCTCCACGCCTCTATTAGGACTAAGGGGACTAGGGCGGGATCGCTCTCTCTCTCTCTCCCCCTCTTCAGCAACAAAAAAAGCAGGCGGGGAGGTTCGGGCTCGGGGGCTTCCTTTAATTAGTGTCTTCGAAGTTCCGTGAGCTCCATTTCCAGCTCTTTGTTCTTTGGCGACAGTCTGACAAAGTGAGCAGGGGGTGGGTGAGCAGCGGACAGGAGGCCCTCAGCAGTATCAAGGCTGCTGACAAAGGAAAATCGGCTCGTTTTTAACCCTAACCGGAGTTCTTTCATTCTACCTTTAGGCAATCGCATACCGGGGGCAAAGCGAAAATGGACTATTTTTCCGCACTCGCTTCTCTTTCTCCGGGTGGCACTCAAGACCGCTCGGGCGAACGCGGGAAAGGGAATATTAGGGGGGGGGGTCTTTTTTAGCTCGCGATCGACTGGAGACTGAGTGATGCTTATAGGAGAGGCTTATTCAAGGCTTTACGCATGCGTCTGGAACGGAATGAAAGAAAACCGAAGGGGGCTGTCCAGCTTAATGTATAGGAAAGGCTCAAGCACACATGACTAGCATTTCTTATTTACGCTCTGTTTGTCAAATTTTATAGGCGTGTAGTTAATTCCAATTAACGGTAGAAAAATAATACAGTTATGGGTAGCACCTGGCTGGGAAAGGCTGTTGCTATTTATCAGTAAAGGTTGCTTCCCACAGCAGAAATTCCTACTCTAGTTACTAGAGCATAGAAACTAGAAAATTGTATTGCACAGCTGAGGAAACGACTCTCACAATCCACCTCTCTCGACTCTCTAGCTTCCTCTCAAATAATTAGGAGCCAGGAGCGCAAGCGTTGCCTGCCCTCTACTGAATCTACGCATGAACCAAGGGAAAGAAGCGCGGGTTTGCTTAGACTTTGCTTTGCTTAGCAAATTTCTCTTTACCACGTGACTGACGAGTTGTGGTTAGACTGCGGGTGAGAGATTCATGGGGGAGTGTCAATGTACATCACTTGCAAATGAGAGAAACTCAATGTACATACTAGAATTAACACGCGCTGTGTGTACAAACCTAAATTGTCTATAGTCAAACCCTACAGCTTCGTCAGCCCTTATTGGCTCTGTCCTGGGGACCACGCGAACAAGCTGAAAGGCAAGGTTAGTGCATGCCATTTATTAGTGAAATGGGCAGGGCCTATGTACATTCGTCTTATCGACCTTGGAGTTTTTCAATTCTAAGTTAGAGCTATTTTCTACCCACGTGGCGGGAATCCTCGCTGAATGGCCAATGAGGAGGCGGCCCTGGCCATTCAACCCCCACGCGAAATCTTCCTTTCCTACCCACGCTTTGACGAAGGGGGGGTATAAAAATCTCAACTCTCTTCAGTTCGACGCAATCAATTAAGCGCGCATCAGTCTCTCTCCTACTTGCCCAGGGCGGAGCCCCTTTCTTCTGCTGGTCTGCTTTTTCCTTGTTCACTTCTCAAGCCTCCTCTTTTTAATTCTTTATTTTACTATTTTATCATTTTATTACGGATCCTCATTTTTTATTTCTCGCTGATTTTCAAGCGACTGCTTTTTTATTGATTTTATGAAAATCATGCGCGGCAATGGAAACAAAGCTAGCGGGTACAGCAGCAACGGACTCGTGATGCTGTACGAGGCGGCTATGCTCATTGAGCAGCAATCTTCCATATTGCAGAAGCCAGCAACATCAGTACCTCAATCAGCTCGCAAGTTATCTCTGATCTGTATTTTTATTTTTATTACCATAATAGGCTTTCGTTAACACGCAAGCGCCATAACAAGCGATAACATTGCGCTCATCCTTGGCCTTCAGTTGCCAGCCAACAAACGCGCGACATCATCAGCGACGGGCTCCAGCACACAGTTAGAGCGGCCCCGGTCGTCATGTCGCCCTCGCAGCAGCAGCAGCGGCACCAGCCGCCTAGCAACGGGTTCCGTGTGCCCACCGGCACCGCTATTCGAGTCCCAATCGGACCGGGCAGTCGAGTCAGACTCGAACCAGCTGGAACACCGGCATCCTGGTCCTCTACTTCAGGTGTCGCTGCGAATTCCGCCGCCGCCGCCGGCTTGCCGTCGAGGCCGCCGCAGTCTCTGCTGCAGCAGCAGCACCGCCGCACAGTCCAGTCTGTCAGCAGTCGCTCCTCGCACAACGAACTTGAAAAGAACAGGCAAGCATTGGAGCTAATTTGCATTTGCTTCTTCGTCTTAGAGATACAGGTCTGGCCAAGACACCCTGGGTGGCCTACAGTCTGTCTGTGTAGCATGAGCTTGCATCGTATCGAGGAGAAATAAGAAGTGCAAACCGCACTGCACGATGAGTTTGCAGCGTGGGCACTTGCAACAATATGCATGCTGCTTTTATGCACAGTCTAGAACTACACGCTATACTGTCTTTAGCATGCTCGGTTCTCAGCTTAGCCAGCAAGTGTCTCTTTCAGTCTGCGTCTGGGGCACGCCCACACGATTTTTTTAGCTCGGGCCTATAAGGTAATAGGGCTTGGTCTGTGTCTTCTAGCAGATACCATAATGTTATAAAAACTAAACTTTTTATAACCCTGGAGTTATAAAACTCCAGGTTAGGTATCCAAGGTAGCCAAGTGGGTTATGGGTTGAAAAGCGGAGAAATAAGCAGAAACCTAGCACTATTATTCATCTCTTGTGCTGTTGAACTGCTCTTTGCCTCTGAATTAATTGGTTTTAGCTTGAACTATGAGCAGCAAGTCGAGTCAGATATTCGATTCTAATTACAGTCCACTATACTAAAAAATGATCAGGGGGGGTCATTTTTTAGGTAAGGGGGTCAACTGACCTCCCCCTGATGAGGGAGTAAACTGACCTCTGTTGAGGAGGTCAACTGACCTCCCCTGTTGAGGGGTCAACTGACCTCCCCTTATAAAGATCAGCTAACCTATACCCTTTGCCATGTGTTGCCAAACCTGCTGGCTAAAGGTTTGTAATTTTGCAATTTCAAGGCGCGCTCATCTGAGACAGTGCCTGGACTCGCTGAGAGACCAGCTGCCCATGTGTCCGGGCCAGGCCAACAGACTAACCATGCTGAATGTGCTCAACCGATCGCACAGTTATCTCAAGGTGAGAACTCCTAACTCAGTGTTGTTTGTGCTCATTATTGGAAATTAATCCTAACATGCTTTCCATGTGTTTGGGTGGTTTGTTTCTACCATCGGGTTTTGAGATCCGCGCATGGATTCTGGGGGGGGGGGGTGGAAACTATCGCGAAAAACTGCGCTCAGGCCTGGGGCTTTGGGAAAACAAACTAGCTAGCTATATATAAATAAGATAGAAAAAGATGAAGCAGAATAAGAATAAGTAAGGGAGGAGGCTGGCTTCCTCATCAAGTTTTTGGGCTGGGCCGTATGGCCACAGTTTCGACTGGTCTAAAGAGAGAGAGAGAGAAGGGAAAGGGAGAGTGAGAGGAGAGTGGAGGAGCGCTGCAGAGGGGAAGCCAGGGGGAGTATGTCGGCAGAGGATGCTGTGGGAAGGCCAGGGTTTACATCAATCTTGCAGAAAGAAGCGAGGCCCCCCAACTCCCCCATCGGTCCTTCTCTCCCGCCCGCTGCTTATTGACTAAATTCAATTTTTCTTCTTTCTTCCACCCTGCTTGCTGTCGCAGCCCTTCTCGAGTCTCCAATGCTTCTTCTCTAGGGGGAGGCCGCCGCATCTCCGCTTCCCTCTGCCTCCCCAGGATCCCCTTGGGACAGCTCTGCTCCTTCTTGAGCTCCTCCTTTCCCCTGTCCAATGCCCACAGCATCTTCCTCTCCTCCTCCTCCTCGCCAACCCCCTTGTTCGAGTCGTCTTGCTAGTTATTTTTTTTCTTTTCTCTCCCTTCAGCTTTTATTTCTGCTTCTATCCCCGGCTTATGCTGCAAAGCTTCTTTCTTCTGTCACTTTCTAGCGAGTGCGGCTTCAAGAGGCTTTTTTCCGGCTCATTTGGGAGTCCAATTGTAGACGGGAGACTCTGCTCAGAGATTGGAGAAAACTAGGGAGATAGGGATGGATCGATTGAGCATTGTTAGCAACTCAGTTGGATCCCATGATGTCCCATGTCCGTATCCCTAATTATGGGTGGTAGTGTGAGTCATGTACCTGGGCTGACTGGCTTATTGCCATAGTGTAGAAAATCATTTCTCCCAGCTTTATAACGAGCGTCACGTTATCCCAACTGGCGTGGCAGTGTGTCAACACCCTGGGCATGCGAAGGGAGGCGGTGGCATTGAGTGGGTTTAACAACAAAAGCTTTGAAGCTTTAGCTCTAGCTCCTAAAAATGCCACTTCCTAAATCTCCCCGGGCATTCTCTGCCCCCTCTCCCACTTGACTGTAATCACAAGCGGCGCGATGAAGGAAGCCGGGAAATGGGGGGGGGGTTGGGTGGCTAGGGGTTGAGTTTGTGGCGCGCATGCGTGCAGCGGCCGTATAGGGGGATTTCTCCCTGTCAGCCCTGAGTGCTGGGGACCTTTGCGGGCCTGCCTCCCACTTGACTGGCTGGGACGTGGCCAGTCCGGCGTTACCCAGCTGAATATGCGGCGTGGCAGGTTTACAGCCCGCTGCCGCCGCCGCCGCCGCTGCTTTGAAAGGTGGATGGGGGGGGGGTTGGCTTCTCTTGGAGGCAGATTAGGAGCGGTCAGAACGCGAAAATCACCCCAAGTAGTCAGTCACAATAACTGCCGAACTAGTAGTAGTAGGGGGAGGGAAACGCCGTTCATACGTTCCCCCGGCCGTTACTGCGCGCCCCAGCTGGTTTATAATGCCGATTGGCTGCTGAACAGTTTGCGAGTGTCAGGCAAGCGTCAACTGATCAGGATGAAGGAGGCTGGGGGGGGTTAACTGTAAAGCTTCAGGTAGATTGTGCTATAGGCTTTGTCAGTAGGCAGTATTAATTGCGCGGCATAAAATATGTTACGCAGCTGGTGATTACTAATTTCCCGCATCTCGCAGCGAATACGCAGCCATGGGCAGCTGCACTTATCTCTATTCAATACCCGCTGTGCTCTGCTGGGCAGGCAGGCTGATTTTCTATAACCGCCTGAAAGCTCTTTTATTAAGCAGCGGGGAGGCGGAGGAGGGCTTATCGGGACGCGGGGATCTCGGCCTGGTAAACAGTAGCAGCAGCAGCCGCAGTCCCGCCAGTTCACCGATCTGTGCGGGACTTCTGGCTGTAAAATCAAATTGTGCGCGTCGGTGGTTTAAAGGGCTGGCGGCTGCATAGGCGGGAAGGATGTTGGACTATACTTTTGCCTATCAAAACCAATGCGAATAGGGAACTTGATCCTCGGCGGCCGGCTCTTGTTGGGGAAGGGAATTAGATGGGAATTAGCAGACTGGCTGTAGATTAAATTGGCTTTATATAGCAGGGATTAGAGTTTTCTCTGCATGTCGTGTATATAGATAAATTGCATAGATAATTCCTTGTGGCTGCTAATTAGCATGTCTGCTATCTGGCAGCCACTGACTTGTGCGTCTCTGGCGTCTCTTATCTCATTTTCTGGTTCTGATCAAACTATTCTCCTAACTGGATGAATCTGATCTCATGCTAATCTAGTCTCCAATCTCATACCAACCTTAGTCTCCAATCCAGCCCAATCTAGTCTCTAATCTCAGCCCAATCTAGTCTCCAATCCAGACCAATCTAGTCTCCAATCTCATACCAACCTTAGTCTCCAATCCAGCCCAATCTAGTCTCTAATCTCAGCCCAATCTAGTCTCCAATCCAGACCAATCTAGTCTCCAATCTCATACCAACCTTAGTCTCCAATCCAGCCCAATCTAGTTTCTAATCTCAGCCCAATCTAGTCTCCAATCCAGACCAACCTAGTCTCCAATCTCATACCAACCTAGTCTCCAATCTCAGACCAATCTAGTCTCCAATCTCATACCAACCTAGTCTCTAATCTCAGCCCAATATAGTCTCCAATCCAGACCAACCTAGTCTCCAATCTCAGACCAATCTTGTCTCGAATCTCAGATCAATCTTGTCTCGAATCTCAGACCAATCTTGTCTCCAATCTCAGCCCAATCTTGTCTCCAATCCAGACCAATCTAGTCTCCAATCTCATACCAACCTTAGTCTCCAATCCAGCCCAATCTAGTCTCTAATCTCAGCCCAATCTTGTCTCCAATCTTAGCCCAAAATCTAGTCTCCAATCTCAGCCCAATCTAGTCTCCAATCTCATACTAATCTAGTCTAGAATCTCAGCCCAATCTAGTCTCCAATCTCATACTAATCTAGTCTAGAATCTCAGCCCAATCTAGTCTCCAATCTCATACTAATCTAGTCTAGAATCTCAGACCAATCTTGTCTCCAATCTCAGACCAATCTTGTCTCCAATCCAGACCAATCTAGTCTCCAATCTCATACTAATCTAGTCTACAATCTCATACTAATCTAGTCTCCAATCTTAGCCCAATCTAGTCTCCAATCTCAGCCCAATCTAGTCTCCAGTCTCAGACCAATCTAGTCTCCAATCTCAGCCCAATCTAGTCTCCAGTCTCAGACCAATCTAGTCTCCAATCTCAGCCCAATCTAGTCTTCAATCTCAGCCCAATCTAGTCTCCAATTTCAGCCCAATCTAGTCTCCAATCTCAGCCCAATCTAGTCTCCAGTCTCAGACCAATCTAGTCTCCAATCTCAGCCCAATCTAGTCTCCAGTCTCAGACCAATCTAGTCTCCAATCTCAGCCCAATCTTGTCTCTAATCTCAGACCAATCTAGTATCCTATCCATACTAATCTAGCATCTATTCTTTACCGCGCCAATCCGCAGGAGCTGCAGAGTCGCAGCAGCGAGCAGGCTAATCAGCTTTCAGTAGCCCAGCGCCGCCAGAAGGAGCTGCTGGTACGTCGGGACCAGATGCGCCGCAACCTGCGCACTCTTCGGCGCCAGCTCACAGCGGCCAAGTCCGCCAAGAAAGCCGCCGCCGCCGCCGCCGCCGCCTCGGCGGCAAGCAACAATTCATCGGACGCTTGGCGATGTCGAAATGTTTCGGAAATTTCCGCCGCATCTGCAAGCTCAGGTGAGAGAATGCATTTTAGTCGCTTAGCAACAATATGAGCTATTGCTTGGATAATTACCAATCGAGGCCTGACCTGCCGCTAACCTAACCCGAATTGCTTAACATTTCGTCAGGTTTATATTTAGACCAGTGAGGTTTTGTAAAAAATAAATGCTAGACATTATAGAAAACTGTCTCGGGGGTGGGGTTAGTAACAAGCTAAATAAAGAGCTGCATGGTATCTGTGTGGGGCTCGTTTAACTGCGTGCCCGCCAACATTATCGGGTTTGTGGCTTCTTCTCTGCTTGCGCTGCACTCTTCTGCCACAAGCATTTCTGGACTGAGAGAGAGAGAGAGAGAGAGAGAGAGAGAGAGAGAGAGAGAGAGAGAGAGAGAGAGAGAGAGAGAGAGAGAGAGAGAGAAAGAGCAACCAAGGCCAAGCTGGTGTCGCGCAATGTCTCTGCTTGTCAGACTCCACAGCGGCAGCAATAACGCCAAGTATGTAATGTCTTGAAGAAGACCAACTTTTCATAGAGCGATTTATTTCTGGCTGTCTGCTTGTCTCCTAGAGGTGTGTGCGTGCGTGAGAGTTGCTTGCAAAAGAAACAGTTCTGCCTGTCCTCTTTTATTTTGTCCTCTTTATCTTACACAGCAAGACAGCTACGAAACTCCTAAGGAAAGTTTTCTATGCTTCTCTGTGTAAGGTCATCTAGCCTTGAGTCCACTTCAGATCCAGCCGATGTATAGCGTGGCTGCTTTGGAAGAGGGAGATTTGAAGCAAAAAATCTAGATCCAACACTGATAAAAAATCAGGTTTTAGTAGATCTTCTTGTCGAGGTTGAACAAAGAGGAACAAGGATCCGTGAGAGGAGTTTCGCTACGCAAAAGTTTACGGCCCGGCGTCCAAAGCTGATGATGAAGACTTTGAAAGTGCATCCGGCTCGTTTCTGCTTTCCGTTCCACCGAAACTTGCCTCGGTTTCTTGCCTGCTTTTTCCTGTTGCCTCTCCTCTGAATCCGCCTAAACTAGCTGGGGCTCATCCAGCGTGGGGAAAAGGGGATTGGACCGTGGCACCGACCCCCTCCCTGTTCCCATAACCAACTTTCGCCCATCTAAGCTGTCCGTGAAGACCCGGGCAGAACGAAATGGAATCTTCTTCCTTGGCCGTTTTTTTATCTGGACAATCAACGGGGGCGGAGGCGATTTTCCTGCCGCACTTGGGAGGGCCTGCTTGTTCCCCCAGCGGCCCAGCGGCTTGTCCAGCGCTGAGGGGACTTGCTTCTAAACTGCGCCTGGCACACCTGTGCGGAGGAAGGAATTAGACAGATTAGGGCGATGCCCGGTGATGAAGGGGTCGCTCTCTGTCTGTCCTTCATCGGTGCTGGCCTTTCAAAACCGTTCGAACTTGAAAGTGGAGCTGCACGGACAAGGATAAAAAACTGCGGCAATCGGTAGGGGAGAGGGAGAAAAAGGGAGATGGACAGGCAAATTGCTTTGGGATCTTTCTTGCTCGAAATTGCTCAGAAAAAGGGGGAGAGGTGGAGAGAAAGAGAGGGAGAGGTCAGTAAGCAAGCGATCGTGCCGGAGGAGCGAACGCGGATTAAATAAAGAAGAAAAGGGGATATGATGAGAGGCGAAGGCTGAAAAGGAGGGACGGGAATAGCGCGGGACTTCACTTCGCTGCTAGGCCTCGGACTCGAACGCGCCATCGCTCTCTCCAACCTCCCAAGTGCTTGCTTCTCTTTCTGGGTTGGCCCCTTCAACCATAGCTGGGGCATTAAGCTTCTGACTCTTTTCCCTTTGCGTTCTCTCTTACTCAGCTGCCCCAGACAC
Source organism: Macrostomum lignano (assembly GCA_002269645.1). Lineage (NCBI taxonomy): Eukaryota > Metazoa > Platyhelminthes > Macrostomidae > Macrostomum > Macrostomum lignano. The sequence continues at coordinate 13,994 of NIVC01001442.1, read as the reverse complement.
TTTGAGTGCGCGCTCAGACTCTCCCCTCCCTTCTCTCTCTCTCTCTCTGCTAGTGCTGCCTTTTGCTGAGCAAAGAGTTGCCTGGTTTCGAGGTGAGGGGGTGTTGCTCAAGAGGTTGGAACACCGGTGCAGCTCTCCTGCTGCCACAGTTCTGTGTGCGTGGCTGCGTGCGCAGCATCGACTGCTGTTATATCTGCTGACCGCCCACGCTTGCTTTGCCGGAGCTCTAGTCTTTATTCGACTCGCTCTCCCCTCACTCTTGTCACTCTGCTTCACTCTCCTCACTCCATCACTCTTGTCACTCTGCTTCACTCCTCACTCTCCATCACTCTTGTCATTCTGCTTCACTCTCCTCACTCTCCATCACTCTTGTCACTCTGCTTGACTCTCCTCACTCTCCATCACTCTTGTCACTCTGCTTCACTCTCCTCACTCTCCATCACTCTTGTCACTCTGCTTGACTCTCCTCACTCTCCATCACTCTTGTCATTCTGCTTCACTCTCCTCACTCTCCATCACTCTTGTCACTCTGCTTGACTCTCCTCACTCTCCATCACTCTTGTCACTCTGCTTCACTCTCCTCACTCTCCATCACTCTTGTCATTCTGCTTCACTCTCCTCACTCTCCATCACTCTTGTCGCTCTGCTTCACTCTCCTCACTCTCCATCACTCTTGTCACTCTTCCCTCACTCTCCTCACTCTCCCCTCATTCTCCCCTCACTCTCCCGTCACTCTCCACCACTCTCCTCACTCTCCCTTCACTCTCCTCACCCTCCCCTTACTCTCCATCACTCCATCACTCTCCCATCACTCTCCCTTCACTCTGCTTCACTCTCCCCTCACTCTCCATCACTCTCCTCCCTCACTCTCCCCTCACTCTACTCCCCAGTCCAAACTCTAGTCTCAGTAGCCGGACAGGATCCGAGGCTGGGTTCGATTCCTGACTACCGGTCAAGCGGAAGGAATAAAATTAGAATTCCAGTCGAGTCTATTTCAGCCTGAAGATGGTCTCATGAAATATTAATAATAGGCATTGCTACAGTAATATGGATTTAGTGCGTCCAAATTCCTAATTCAGCAAGTCTGAGACTCTGCCAGATAAGAGAGAGGAAGTCAAATTCTGCACGAATCACGAGCCAGAGTTGATGAGGCTGGATGCTGGCTGGCGCTGCCGCTCATTTGAGCAGCTCCTCTCGCCTCCCTTCAGATAAAATATTGGAATCGGGGCGCCGGGCCCATCAAATTTTGCTTCTATTTGCTTTTGCGCTCGGTCAGTCAGTCTGGCGTCCACGAATTGAAGCTCGGCTACCCCCCCCCCTGTGTCCCCAGCCTTTGCCGCTCTTGTATATAGAGCAAATACAGTTGCGCTCCAGTTTATGATTTATTAATATTGTCCGTGCTTAGCCTGATAAAATTAGTGTGTAGTATAAGACGTATTAGCCAGCTGCCAAGTTCGGGTTTGCTGTTTTAAACATCCAGACCCATTGTTTTATTAAACGGATGTTTTAGAAAGTGCAACGCTAAGCTTCACTTTCTCCTTTTTTCTAGCTTGCCGCCTGCCTATTTTCCTTCATCATCACTGCGGCTGACTCCCCCCTCCCAGTCTCCTTCTCTGTCTCCCTCCTTGGCTCTTGAAATGTACATACGTGTACATAATATATATAATGCATAATGATATAGGAACGCAAAGGATTGGAAATAAAAAATAGAGTATAGGGAAGTTGAGAGAGAGATTTTTTGATGGGAGAGGACAGGCAGAGAGAGAAGAGTGCTCTGTAGCGAGAACAGTGCCCCCCTGTCTGCGCAGCCAGTCAATAAACTGAATTGATTGAGCGGTCCAGATAGAGAGGAGCGGCTTGGCTGGAGGGGAATTCCGCGCAGTTCCTGCAGAACCTGCCAGCCAGCACTCAGAGTCTTGCAGGCGTGAGAATTTCATCAGTTGCTAACTGATGGGGAGGGGCTTGAGCTCATCAGCTGAGATCTATCACCTTCCAGGTAGAATGAATTGATAGCTGGAGCAGATGTTGCGGTTTCAGGCCCGCAGGGTGTCACACCTGAGCCTGAATTCCGGCGAACAAATTAGCACTGAAACTGGCCGGGTGGACTGCTGAGAATTCAGGCATTGGATACGCAGCCTCACTCCATCTGGCTTAGCGGGGGGGGGCAACTGCGGGGCCATCCATTTCCTGCTGGCGGGTGAGGCTGCTTTTGTCTGTCTCCCAGCCTCCCGAGCGACTCCACCCCAGTTTCCGCGCTACACACTTTGCAGTAGCAAGCTGTCATACTTTTTATATGATATTTTATTCTGTCTTATTTTTGCATGATCCGCGGGTCCCTCCCCCCTCAGCCCCACTCCCATGGGAGCTCCGGGGTGCCGGGCATAGGGATGGCGGGTTTCTAGGGGCCAGCCCAGCGGATTGAATTAGGCAAGAAAGATAACACTACGCATTAGCAGTGCATCAGCACCGCTGCCCCGACCCTGGAGGTTAAGTTGCGGCCCGAACGGGGGGACTGGGGCCGCTCGCTAGTGAAAATATCGAAGATTTCCTACCGAATGCCTCGACTGGGTATTGAATCGTAGGCAAAGTGTGGGAATTTGGGGGCAATGAAGGGGAAGATTTTCAGGGTCCGGGGGGCATCTCTGACATTTCGCCTGTTTTCGTGTTTGTTGCTGCCGGGAGCTGCGGAGCGCAGGAGGCGCGACTGATTTTGCAATTGCCAGCTTGCCGAACCTGCCAGCTAGGGGAAGAAGCCCAGGCCAGATCCCCCTTCCCATCCGCCTTCCCCGCTGTGCAACCCTCGGCTGAGGTTGCTGAGCCCCGCTAAAAATCCAAAGTCAATCCCAGCTCGCTGCTGCTCCAGCCCGGACTCTGAATGAGAATGAGCCAGCGGCGGAGAGAGCGGCCCAGTTTAGCGTGGCGGGGAAGCTGAAGGCTCAGGTGGTGGGGTGGTGGCAGCTCGGCAGTGCGTGACTGCCAGGCCTCAGTTTCTGGGTGGACGGGGCCTGTCCACCTGAGCCTGAGTGAGTGAGAGATGGGGATCAGTGGGATCACGCAAGCTCCAGGGGCAGATTATGAATATCAAAAGCAGCTAATTGTACTGGGCGTTGCGTACCAACGCCAATTGCGTTTGTCCTTTCACCTGTCATTAATTTCTTGTGTTTTGTGAATTTCCACATAGAGTCACAAGAACAGGAAATCCCGGCTTCCCGATCCCACAGCTGGCTGCTCTAGTGTCAGCATCCCGATCCCACAGCTGGCTGCTCTAGTGTCAGCATCCCGATCCCACTGCTGGAAGCTCTAGTGTCAGCATGTCACCCCACTCTCCTTGTGAATCTTCCCTTGCCTGTTTGCTTTTTCTTTCTCTATTAGAAGCGCACGCAGGTGTCCAGAACTGAACTATCTGCAGTTATTTTGTGGCCTCCCTTTTTTCCTTTAAGCTGTTATATCCGCCGTCCCTGCTGCGCATCGCTGAACAGTTTAAGGACTGAACGGCCCCCTGTCTCGCTTATCTATCCAAAAGCGAAATTTTCCGACCTTTCCTTCCTTCTCCTTCCTTCCTCTTTCCAATATCTATCAGGACGGGTTTAGCGCAGTTTTCTTGCCAGCCAAATTCAAAAGATGGGCGTTGGGACTTGGGAACTTGAGAGATAGAGAAGAGAAGAGAGCGCTAAGGGAGAATCTCGTGCTTCACTTAGCCCTCTCCCGGTCTCTTCAATGCACTTTGAGCTGCGCGCTGAGCTGGCCGCTAAAGCTCATCCTTTACCCTCTCTCCCTCTCCTTATCTCCTCCTCTCATTTGAAAGCTCCGTTGGCATCACAGCAGTGTCGGGTCGGCTTCTGCGGGCGAAGCGCAGAAGTCGAGCAGAGGCTTGGCGAGGCGCCAACGCAAGGCTAAGGGATGGCCTCGCTTTACTAGTAGTTAATTATTGAGGGCGTGAGTAGCGCTGCGGCCGCCTCTTCCTCATCCCCTTCTCAGTCTCTCTTTCTCTGCCGTCTCACGGGAGCAAAATTGCCTATTGATGTGTTCCAACTGCTGCCTTCTTGCTTTCTATTTATAAAGCTTTATGGTGATAATGGCAATAGGGGCGCCTTGCAATCCGGCTTAGTGGATTTTCTAATTGGGAATGGGAGGCGAGCGGCCGAGAATGTGCTAGTGTTGGCCTCAGTGAGTGATGGGGGCGGAAGACCAGCCTCAGTGAGTGATGGGGGCGGAAAATCGGCCTCAGTGAGTGATGGGGGGCGGAAAATCGGCCTCAGTGAGTGATGGGGGCGGAAGACCAGCCTCACTAAAGTGTTGGGGGGGGCGGAAGACCAGCCTCAGTAAAGTGTTGGGGGGGGGGCGGAAGACCAGCCTCAGTGAGTGTCGGGGGGCGGAAGACCAGCCTCAGTGAGTGATAGGGGGGCGGAAGACCAGCCTCAGTGAGTGTCGGGGGGCGGAAGACCAGCCTCAGTGAGTGATGAGGGGGGGGGCGGAAGACCAGCCTCAGTAAAGTGTTCGGGGGGGCGGAAGACCAGCATCAGTGAGTGATAGAGGGGCGGAAGACCAGCCTCAGTGAGTGATAGGGGGGCGGAAGACCAGCCTCAGTGAGTGATAGGGGGGCGGAAGACCAGCCTCAGTGAGTGTCGGGGGGCGGAAGACCAGCCTCAGTGAGTGATAGGGGGGCGGAAGACCAGCCTCAGTGAGTGATAGAGGGGCGGAAGACCAGCCTCATTGAGTGATAGAGGGGTGGAAGACCAGCCTCAGTCAGTGTCGGGGGGCGGAAGACCAGCCTCAGTGAGTGATAGAGGGGCGGAAGACCAGCCTCAGTGAGTGATAGGGGGGCGGAAGACCAGCCTCAGTGAGTGATAGAGGGGCGGAAGACCAGCCTCAGTGAGTGATAGGGGGGCGGAAGACCAGCATCAGTGAGTGATAGGGGGGCGGAAGACCAGCCTCAGTGAGTGATGAGGGGGGGGCGGAAGACCAGCCTCAGTAAAGTGTTCGGGGGGCGGAAGACCAGCATCAGTGAGTGATAGAGGGGCGGAAGACCAGCCTCAGTGAGTGTCGGGGGGCGGAAGACCAGCCTCAGTGAGTGATAGGGGGGCGGAAGACCAGCCTCAGTGAGTGATAGAGGGGCGGAAGACCAGCCTCATTGAGTGATAGAGGGGTGGAAGACCAGCCTCAGTCAGTGTCGGGGGGCGGAAGACCAGCCTCAGTGAGTGATAGAGGGGCGGAAGACCAGCCTCAGTAAAGTGTTGGGGGGGGGGGCGGAAGACCAGCCTCAGTGAGTGTCGGGGGGCGGAAGACCAGCCTCAGTGAAGTGTTGGAGGGGGGAGAAGTGATTCAGTGCAATTGTAAACACGCCAAACTGTTTAGCATGTGAGCAGCTTGTATTCTGCACTGCTGCTTCTTAGATATCAACTTGTTTGGCAGGTGGCTTCTATTTTAATCCACAAGCTCTGTTTATCAGCTACGAGTATATATATTCGAATAATTTTAGACTTGTACAGTTTGAAATTCAGTGCGCCCACTAAGTGTGAACAGGAGAAGCTGTTTAAAATTAAATTTGTGTGCTATTTTGTCAAGCGAATACTGCTAGTCTATCGATATGGATTTAGTTGGGTCAGTTTTGCCAGCTGGAGCAGCGCCGCAAACAAAAGCTCAATGCCTTTCTAGTTTCGTGGGAATCCTTAAAATCGGTGTTCTACTAATCTCTGTCTGGCACACTGCATTGACAGGCCGGGCCTGAGGCTCTCTCGGGTTCACCTCCGAGGTCTCATATTTCATTTTTTGAGCCCAACAATCTTCTCTGCTTCTGTAGTCTAGAAAGCTCTAGCTGCCGCTTTGAGGTTGAGGGGGGGGGGCGCCGGCTTTCCTAGCCGCATTTTCTGAGCTGTCCTGTGGGGAAGCTAAGGCTTCAGGTCTCGGGAAAGTTTTGAGTTTGCTGTTGCTGGGAATGAGAGAGGCGGCTGCTGCGTAAGGAGAAACCTCTTTCTGGTGGGAGAAGAGGGGCAGAGAATGGGGGGGGGGCGATATTGACGGCGGAAGTTGGGAAGGAACAATGCAAGCTTTTATGAAAAGAGGAAATTTGTGGCGAAGAAGTTGAAGCCCGGAACTCTGGCGCCCCGAGGCCACCCCCCTCCCCCTCCGACCGCAGCCTTGCAGCAGCGGGCCGCCGCCAGTCTTTCACCTCGCATTCGGCATTGCGGCTTGTCTATAGAAATTAATCCAATTTAAACTGCTCAAAGTTTCAATATTTTTTACATTCATCACTGGCATGGGGAAATTTTTCCTGAGTTGGTGGCTGGGGAAAAAAGCAAAACGCATCAACATTCAGCCAGTTTGATCAGCTGCCGGAAATCCAGCTTATATGAACAAAGCGAGTAGGCAGGTGGCGTGCGGCGCCGAATTTTCCTGGTTTATCGGCCTGTCCGACGCCCGCAAGGGGTTGTGGGGAATGAGTAATCGCTGCGACTGGGCGGCGCATTTGCTTGGCATGCTACTGACAGTAGACTGACCAGTGTCTGAGCCTTTTTCTTTGATATTTTCTCTGATTGCTTTTTTGCTTCCTCCGATCACTCCCCCCCCCCCTATTCTCCGCTCTCTGCCGCCCCTTTTCTCCGCTCTCTGCCGCCCCTATTCTCCGCTCTCTGCCGCCCCTATTCTCCGCTCTCTGCCGCCCCTATTCTCCGCTCTCTGCCGCCCCTATTCTCCGCTCTCTGCCGCCCTTTTACTCCGCTCTCTGCCGCCCCTTTTCTCCGCTCTCTGCCGCCCCTATTCTCCGCTCTCTGTCGCCCTTTTCTCCGCTCTCTGCCGCCCCTATTCTCCGCTCTCTGCCGCCCCTTTTCTCCGCTCTCTGCCGCCCCTATTCTCCGCTCTCTGCCGCCCCTATTCTCCGCTCTCTGCCGCCCCTTTTCTCCGCTCTCTGCCGCCCCTTTTCTCCGCTCTCTGCCGCCTCTTTTCTCCGCTCTCTGCCGCCCCTTTTCTCCGCTCTCTGCCGCCCCTATTCTCCGCTGGGCAATTAATTTCGCTAATGCCGCTAAACCGCCCAACCCGCAGAGGAGATGGAGCTGTCTGCCATGGACAACAGCAACAGCAACGGCGGCGGCGTCGGCAGCGGCAGCTCCGTCGGTCGCGCCGTGGTCTGCGACAGCCCGGACTCCGGCTACGCCACCCCGCCAAGCTGCGGGGCCGCCACTGCTGCCGCTGCCGCGGCCGCCTCCACAATTATGGCCTGAAACGAACAGAGGGCAGACGAAGCCCTTGACAGCCTGTGCAAGGTGTCTTGCTTGCTCCTCCTAGAAGCAGACAATAATAATAATTGATAAGCTGCCGGAGCCGCAACTGAAATAGCTGATCTCTTTTTCTACTCCGACGCCCCTTGTTCCTCTCTGCGTAGCGAAGTTCGATACGATTAATATTCACATTTATGTTTTTTATAGATCTTAGTTCCTGACAGAATGTTTTAATTATTAATCATCATTTTTGAGTTCTTTTTTGCGCACAGAGAAGGATTGAGCTCAACGAGCAGATGAAGAAAGCGGAACCCAGTTTCATTTTGAGCTGCATTACCTGACCCCCCAGCAACTATATCTCGTTAGTAGCGTTGTGTCTCACTATATATATATTTTTTCTCTGCTTCTGTCGTTTTAATCTGTCTACTCATTACCAGTGAGTCGGAGCCAAGTTGTTTGTTAATGCTAATCCATTGAACTGCTGCCTGGTTGCGATGGAGAAGTTCTCAAGTCAGCTCAGCAGTTCATGATTTGCACTGCCCCCCCTTCTATAGTTATTTTGTTACTGTCCCCTGTTTGCTTCTGTCTGCCTCATCTTCATCTGCTCCAGGCTCCCTGCCCGTCTCTCCAGCTAATGCCGACAGCACAGTTTCTCAGGTTTGATTAATTATTGAAATTGCTGGCCAGCTCGTGCGCGTCCGCGATCTAATCTGCACTCATTAAATAAGCTCTTGCCCTCCGTCAAATCCCCAACATTCTTTGTTCCATTCGTTTGACAGCGCAGCCCCTCCTGTCACAGTTTTTACTTACTAGAGCTCGCCCAGCGTCAGTCATTTATTACGTAATCAGCAGTTGACTCCCGCCTACGCACCTTTTGCTGCAGTGAGCTGCAGTTATGCACAGGTAGCACTTTGGTATTGTAGCAATTGTGAGTCTGCGTATATTCTATACACATTAATATGCATCAACATATTTGTGTTTACTATTAATTATAATTATAAACTGATAGCGCATATCGACGTTTGAAAATCTTTGCTGAGTTGACATGGAATTTGCGGATTATGTGTCTGCGTTTCTCTGCTTTCACTTACTTTGGAGACTCGACTCCCTGGCTAGCGATGAGAGAGGAGATTAGAGAGAAGAGAGCTGAGGAGACGCAAACCTTGAGCGGGCCGGGTTGCTATTGTGAAATTTCAAAGGACCCCAGGGCCGGATAGAAAGGCTTCGCGGGCTGGAGTTTGTCGACCCCCGCCATAAATTGGCATCCTGAATAAGATTGTAACTAATTGAAAAGTAATAAATTGATCCTTTTTTATTGATTCTGAGTCTCGACCGGCTTAGAGGTCAGGTTTATGTGTAGGTTTAGAGTAACATGATGGCAAAATGAAATAAATAATAACAAATACATCAATTGTAAGCGCATTTAAAAATAGTGTTGCTTCTTGAGAAAAATAAGTCAGTTTGAACTTTTGGAAAAAAACAAAAAACTTTGATTTTGCTGAATTGCACACCCCAATCGCACACCTCATAGCTCGAACCTCACCTCACTCCACACCCACCTCACTCCACACCCACCTCATTTCACACCCACCTCATTTCACACCCACCTCACTCCACTCCACACCCACCTCACTCCACACCCACCTCACTCCACTCCACACCCACCTCACTCCACACCCACCTCACTCCACTCCACACCCACCTCACTTCACACCCACCTCATTCCACACCACCTCACTCCACACCCACCTCACTTCACACCCACCTCACTCCACACCCACCTCACTCCACGTACATCCACCTCGCTCCAACTGCACCTATCCTAAATATTAGCCATCAGTAAATAATCAGCAAAATGCAAGAAGTCTAATTCATACCGATAATAATACCAACCAGTTAGCGTATAACCAAGTGCGTGAAAATCAATTCAAAAGAGCGGGGGAACCGAAAGTTGAAAACAGCGATAAAAGATGACAAACTGCGCGTTGTGCCGAGAACTGCGCGGTAAAAAACACCTGATCAAGTCTAGTAGCCAAGTATTTAATAATTCCTTTGGAATCGCCTGCAAATAGTGAGTTTGCGGCCATGAGTTATCGAGTACCTTTAAGCAGACTCTCCACCTCATCAGTCTTCTCCTCGTGATTGTCGTCGCTGTCGTTGCCGTTGGTCCGCGGGCCCTCCGTCAGGATGGCGGGGTCCTCTGGCCTCAGGAAGGCGTCGCACCGCTCAGTAGGCGGCGGCGTCGGCGGCCGTCGCTGGAGAAGGTCGGCCAGCGCCGCAAGGCGGCCGGCGACTCCGGCTAAGCCGGCCTTCAGCTCGGCGACGTCACCGCGCAGACGTCGCAGCTCGTCGGCGTCGGCTTCGTCGCTAATTAAGCGGCGGCTCGATTGATTAGGCGGCGAATTAGGCGGCGGCCTCGAGTGGTGGGGCCGAAACGAGAAAGAGGTTTGGCGGGTGATGGCTGCGGAGGTGAGGTCCACTGCGGGCCGGGCGCATAGTTATTCAATGGTGTAACGAGGGTCGTTAGAATAAATCCGGAAATTTTATTTGCACGATGTCCGTGAATTTGCCGGCTTCCTAAATATAGCCCAAAGAAACTCCAGTTTCCAGGAAGAAAAGATAGGAATTTTATCAACGAGCGTTACGCAATCCTAACGAGTGTTTCCTAATCCTAATAGTGCTTCATAATCCTAATGAGTGTTTCCTAATCCTAATAGTGCTTCATAATCCTAATGAGTGTTTCCTAATCCTAATAGTGTTTCCTAATCCTAATGAGCGTTTCCTAATCCTAATAGTGTTTCCTAATCCTAATAGTGTTTCCTAATCCTAATAGTGCTTCATAATCCTAATGAGTGTTTCCTAATCCTAATAGTGCTTCATAATCCTAATGAGTGTTTCCTAATCCTAATAGTGCTTCATAATCCTAATGAGTGTTTCCTAATCCTAATAGTGTTTCCTAATCTTACATAGTGTTTCCTAATCCTAATAGTGTTTCCTAATCCTAATAGTGCTTCATAATCCTAATGAGCGTTTCCTAATCCTAATGAGTGTTTCCTAATCCTAATAGTGCTTCATAATCCTAATGAGTGTTTCCTAATCCTAATAGTGTTTCCTAATCCTAATGAGAGTTTCCTAATCCTAACGAGTGTTTCCTAATCCTAATAGTGTTTCATAATCCTAATGAGTGTTTCCTAATCCTAATGAGAGTTTCCTAATCCTAACGAGTGTTTCCTAATCCTAATAGTGCTTCATAATCCTAATGAGTGTTTCCTAATCCTAATAGTGTTTCCTAATCCTAATGATAGTTTCCTAATCCTAATAGTGTTTCATAATCCTAATGAGCGTTTCCTAATCCTAATGAGTGTTTCCTAATCCTAATAGTGTTTCATAATCCTAATGAGTGTTTTCTAATCCTAATAGTGTTTCCTAATCCTAATAGTGTTTCCTAATCCTAATAGTGTTTCCTAATCCTAATAGTGTTTCCTAATATTAATAGTGTCACCTAATGCTAATCAGTGTTTTATATTCTCATGAGTGTTTCATATCCTCATATGATTATTTCCTATCCTAGGATCAACTTGAGTGGAATCGACTTCTTTAGTGTTTTGAGTATTTGGTAGAGCATCAACAGTGATAGGTGAATTTGGCTGAAACAATTTCAAATTATAAAATATTGCCACCCTTCAAGCCCGGACCTGTTGAGTTCCCTCTGCTCCGCTTGAGAATTCCAACCAGAGGCGCCGGCGGCTGCAGCGACTGCCCGGCAGAAGCGCCGCCGTCCACCGACGTCGCCTCCCCGCTGACACCGCCGGTGCGCACTCGGACGGAGCTGCAGCGACGCTGCTGCTGACTGGGCGGCGATGGCGGCGACTGCTCGGTCCTTGAGCTGGCAAAGTACGGCGTCGGCTCGGCACAGAGCAGCGGCGAGGGTCTGCCAAAGTTCAAAATTTCTGCAAGGTAAACTTCTGACTACCGTTAGTAACAAAACATGCTTGATTTGAGCACTCAGATTAAAAATAAAGAAATTTTGAATGGCAGGGGCGATTTAAGGACAGGGGGTAGCGGGAGCCTTATCTAATGACAAGGGGGCAGCGGAGCCTTATCTAATGACAAGGGGCAGCGGGAGCCTTATCTAATGACAAGGGTAGCGGGGAGCCTTATCTAATGACAAGGGGTAGCGGGAGCCTTATCTAATGACAAGGGGTAGCGGAGCCTTATCTAATGACAAGGGGTAGCGGGGGAGCCTTATCTAATGACAAGGGGTAGCGGAGCCTTATCTAATGACAAGGGGTAGCGGGGAGCCTTATCCAATGACAAGGGTAGCGGGAGCCTTATCTAATGACAAGGGGTAGCGGGAGCCTTATCTAATGACAAGGGGTAGCGGGGGAGCCTTATCTAATGACAAGGGGTAGCGGGGGCCTTATCTAATGACAAGGGGTAGCGGGAGCCTTATCTAATGACAAGGGGTAGGTAGGGGAGCCTTATCTAATGACAAGGGGTAGCGGGGGAGCCTTATCTAATGACAAGGGGTAGCGGGGGAGCCTTATCTAATGACAAGGGGTAGCGGGGGAGCCTTATCTAATGACAAGGGGTAGCGGGAGCCATATCTAAGGACAGGGGGCAGCGGGAGCCATATCTAAAGATAGGGGGCAGCGGGAGCCTTATCTAAGGACCACGCGCCTGTCAACGCCGGACCCGGTAGAGTGCCTGCAGCGTCAGCAGCAGCAGCTCCTGCACCGACTTGAGACGACTCGGCGGGGATGATGAGGCTGGAGTCGCCCAGACTTGCCCTTGAGATGCTTTGTTTAAAACGCAATGCTCTCGAATCGCTATCACATGAGTACTTTTTGTGCAAAGCTTTGATGTAGGCAAGAGTTAGTGTTTAATAGAAGACTCACGGCATGCTCTACTCACAATAGTATGCAGGGAAAGCACTGCATAGGATTAATAAAATCATGCAAATTTATTGGCTCAATAAAACATGCTTGCAGGCCGAGTTAGTCCTTATTAAGATTGAGTGTTTCAACGGAGAAACTAATGCAGGTAAATACTGCGCTCGTAGCAGGATTCAGGTTTCAACTTTCAAATTATTTTATTTGTACCTGTCTCTGGAGACCCTCAGCTTGGAAGCCTTTAGCCACTGCCGCAGTGAGCGGCCAGGCTGATGATGAGGCCTTTTGTTGGGTTTTTACGGGGAATACGGAAGCTGGGTTTGAAACAACTGCGACAATACAGCTCATGTTTACTGAGACCTGCGCTGGTTTTGTGAGGCACAACTGCACCCAACTCACCTCCACGGCTCCTACCTCAATACTGATCACTCTCCCAAGCACAATAGCACTCAACACTCGCCACCCCACTCCCTACCACACCAGAAAACACACCCACTCCTTATCACCACAGCACACACACCCCACTCCCTATCGCCCCAGCACACACACCCCACTCCCTATCACCCCAGCACACACCCACTCCCTATCACCCCAGCACACACACCCACTCCATATCACCCAGCACACACCCCACTCCGTGTCACACCAGCTGTCGGTTTTCCATCCCCAAATATTTGTACTTTCTGTTTTGCAATTCAGCCTCGTACTTTTCAGTTAGCCGTCTCCCTTTGTCTACCATGCTCTTCCCCACAGACAATCTCAACCGTTAATTCACCATAGATAATTCAGCTAACCTGTTCATTATTGTTAGTATAACCCGCTTCCCACTCCCTACTAAGCCCACTCCCTATCCCCCCAGCACACACCCACTCCCTACCACACCAGCACACATCCCACTCCCTACCACCTGTCAGATTTATCCACATAAACTGACAAAAAACGTATTAATTCCTACTGACTCTATGTATTTTTGCGTTCAGTTGCCCCTAATTGGGCCGTTTTACTTTCCTGTTGTGTGCACGATCTAGTTGGAGCGTATAAAAATTGTACGATCGATATTTTAGGCCTCTCCGTGCGCGTGGCGCACGAAGAGGTCCAGTTTATCACTTTAAATATATAGTACACCCCACTCCCTATCGCCCCAGCACACACACCCCACTCCCTGCCACCCCAGCACACACCCCACTCCCTATCGCCCCAGCACACAGACCCCACTCCTATCGCCCCAGCACACACACCCACTCCCTGCCACCCCAGCACACACCCCACACCCTATCGCCCCAGCACACACACCCCACTCCCTATCGCCCCAGCACACACACCCCACTCCCTGCCACCCCAGCACACACACATCACTCCCTACCGCCCCAGCACAAACCGCACTCCCTAACCAATGTTAGCAATACTGAAACAAATTTCAACCAACTGCGCTCACTTCAAAGCAGCCAGTCCAGAGTTTCCGCAGGCTCCAAGCAGTTTCTCTTGGCTGCCGTCACTGCCGTCTGCGAATCTGCCGCATCTCCTGTGGCGTCGCCGCCCTCCTCCTCGTCCTCCTCGTCCTCTTCCTTCTCCTCGCCGATGATGGGCAGGGTGACTGCAGGCATCACTGTGCCGTGCTGCCTCTGGAACTCCTCCTCCTCCTGAGAGCGGGGTGACAGAAAATCAAAAATGATCAGACAGCTGTAGATGTGTCAGACAGCTGTAGATGTGTCAGATAACTGCAGATTTGTCAGACAACTGTAGATGCGTCAGACAGCTGTAGATGTGTCAAGACACTGTAGATGTGTCAGACAGCTGTAGATGTGTCAGCAGCTGTAGATGTGTCAGACAGCTGTAGATGTGTCAAACTGTAGATGTGTCAGACAGCTGTAGATGTGTCAGACAGCTG
>NIVC01001441.1:154507-235212 GCA_002269645.1 Macrostomum lignano | reverse complement strand
GTTCCTCATTTCTTAGAATATCCAAGGCTAATTCTCTTCTGCAGGACTGTGGGGCATCCGGTTCCTCATTTCTTAGAATATCCAAGCTAATTCTCTTGCAGGACTGCGGCACCACATCAGGTTCCTCATTTCTTAGGATATCCAATCTGATTCCCTTCTGCAGGATTGTGGGGCATCCCGGTTCCTCATTTCTTAGAATCCAAGCTAATTCTCTTTGCAGGACTGCGGCACCACATCAGGTTCCTCATTTCTTAGGATATCCAATCTGATTCCCTTCTGCAGGACTGTGGGGCACCCGGTTCCTCATTTCTTAGGACATCCAATCTGATTCCCTTCTGCAGGACTGTGGGGCACCAGGTTCCTCATTCTTAGGACATCCAATCTGATTCCCTTCTGCAGGACTGTGGGACCACTTCCGGTTCGAGAATGATTGAATCGTCTCTTCTATTGTCAGTTCCGGTTTTGATGCGATATCTCTGCTTTTATTTACAATCGTCACGTCCGGAACCTCAGATGGCCGCCGGCCACAGCCCTGGCCAGGTCGTCCGTGAAAAACGGCAGCCGGCGCAGCTCGGCCACCGTCCGGTTTTTCACACCACCCTGGCAGGTGCCGAACAGGAAGTGCCGGCTCTGGCACACCGGCCGGCTGACCAGCTGGAAGCAGGGCATTCGAAGTGTCTCGAAGAACATTTTGACGGCAAACTGGCGGTGGCGGACATCTGGGCGGCCTGCTTCAGGCAGAAGTAGAACCTGCGGGGGCCACGGCCGCGGGTTCTAGAGAAGGTTCAGAATCTTGCATGCCCTGCTAGAGGCGGCGGCAACGAGACCGAGAGAGGGGGGAGAAAGAATGAATTAATTGGGAGAGGGAGAAATGTTGGGAGAAGCACAGGTGGAGAGAGGACGAAGGGAGAAACAAGCGAGATGGGAGAATGGAGAAACTGAGGGGAGGGGGAGAGGGGAGAAACAGAGAGGGGGAAGGAGAAACAGGGAGGGGGGAGGAGAAACAGAGGGGGGAAGGAGAAACAGAGAGGGGGAGGAGAAACAGAGAGGGGGAGAAGAAACAGAGAGGGGGAAGGAGAAACAGAGAGGGGGAAGAGAAACAGAGAGGGGGAAGGAGAAACAGAGGGGGAAGGAGAAACAGAGGGGGGAAGGAGAAACAGAGAGGGGAAGGAGAAACAGAGAGGGGAAGGAGAAACAGAGAGGGGGAAGGAGAAACAGAGGGGGGAAGGAGAAACAGAGAGGGGGAAGGAGAAACAGAGAGGGGAAGGAGAAACAGAGAGGGGAAGGAGAAACAGAGAGGGGAAGGAGAAACAGAGAGGGGAAGGAGAAACAGAGAGGGGAAGGAGAAACAGAGAGGGGAAGGAGAAACAGAGAGGGGGAAGGAGAAACAGAGAGGGGGAAGGAGAAACAGAGAGGGGAAGGAGAAACAGAGAGGGGGAAGGAGAAACAGAGAGGGGGAAGGAGAAACAGAGAGGGGGACGGAAGAAACAGAGGGAGAGGGAGAGGGACAAGGTAGAGATCAGGTAGAATCGTGCTGTTTCGCAACAACAGCTGAGAAGGCTGAACTCACTTAACGTCGCACTCGCAATCAGACAGTGTAGTCAAAAAAGGATTTTTCAATCCATAGCGAGTCTGAAGCGCGGTGATGGAGTGCGGGCAGGTGTCGTGGTCTCGGCAACATTTGTCTGTTTCGTACTCGCTGCCCAAGTTCTCATAGCTGGTTGCCACGTTGCCTGCCGAGCAGTTTTATTGCGGGAATTTAAAACAGCTACTAGGATTCATGTTTCACGAGATCCTTGCTCAGAAACGGGCTTGCCTCGCCACTGACGAGCAACAAAATGCATGGAAATAATATGATTACCTTTGCCGCACCATTTGGTGCCGGGGATGATGAAGACGCTGGCCGTTTCGTTGCTATTTGGGTCCGCGTATTTCTTCTCTTGCAGCTTGGAATTGCTTCTACTAGGAGAAGCTGGGATTGCTGGAGAGAACTGGCAAGAATTAAGCAATACTAGAAGTACCATAGCCGCTATCTGCTCCATCTCGAAAGACAGATTATGTTTTTCGAAAATACAAGTATACAGTATACGCGAGTCCTTGTCTCAAAGTCCCTTCAGGACAAGAGTTTCGAGACGAGTGTTGAGCGCAGAGTTAGCAATTACTCGTATTTTATATTTCTATGCCTTGCCTTGTACGAGTTTTTTAGCTGCATGGCCTTGCCCCAACTGCAGCTGCCGACTGAGGTTTGGAGCTATAGCACAGACGACAGTAAGTGGAAAATATAATTTATTCCTGTGCAAGTCTCCAACCCCAATTCTGAATAGATATTCTTTTTTCAAAAAAGAGCTGCCACACAGCAGTGGAACGCAGGACTTTTGAGAACTCTTTTTTATTATACCTTGGCGTGTGAAGCGAGAAGGCAATTCTGAGAACACTCCTTCAATAGGAGTGTCGGATAGCCATATGCAAGCTCAAAGGGCAGGGAGAGGTGTGCCGTCTGTGCGCGAGAGCACCGAACAAGACCTCTCAAGTTCGATCGAGGTGGCGCGACTGCAACTGCGCGCTGGAGGATAGGGTTGTCAAATGTAATAAATTATGCAAGACTGCGGGCTCACAGTTGCGACTCTGAGTACGCCTGGTGCTTTTGTACTCTTAGGCGGTTATGTACGAGTATTTGCAGTTTCGGATCATACGGTCCCAACGAGCGAAAATTACGAGAATTTGATTTCACCGAAAGACCAACTGTATTCAAATTTTCAAGTCATAATTCATATTTCATTTAAAAAAACTACTCGCATACACTAATCTGTCTACTAGCAGCAAGTAGCCATGCTGACATCTTGCTTACATTTGACTTTTTTTTAGAATAAGACTGTTTTAAAGTATGATAAGCAAATCAGTCAGTCAACGAGCTTAAATTAATGAAGTACAGTTTAGTAAAGGTAGAGCTAGGCAGTGATTAAAACAATGTTGATTTCAGCAAACGCTATATTTTATAAATAAGAAAACGCGAGTCAATAAAAGGTGGAGAAGCGCAGTGAACTATGTTGAACAGAAATCCGCTCAGTAAATAAAAATCAATTCAATATTTCTTAACACGGAGTAGCTATGCATATCGGGTACTTATTGCTGGAGCAGTTGGTATCAGCCTACCTTTTTGGTCATTCCAAATATATAAAAACTTAACACGGTATAAATCAAATAAATATCACACATACTTAACGATTTGAGTCCAGGTTAATAACAGAAGCGGTTAAAATGAAGATTGACGCTAAATAAGACGCATAGGAGATCAGCAGGGCAGTAAGCAATACATGTTGCCTGTTACCTCGTAAATGGCTTTAGATTGTAAAATATCATCATAAATGGTAAAAACCGCTCATTAAATACTCGCAGATGATGCCATTTCCTGTCATCAATCGTCTTCTGCCTTCGATTCGCTCTTTTTATCGTCCTTCTCCTCATCCGAATCTGTTGACTTCTTGGTCTTTCTTTTTGGCTCTTCTTCCTTCTCCTCAGACTCTTTGTCCTTCTCTTCAGAATCTTTGTCCTTCTCCTCAGACTCTTTGTCCTTCTCCTCAGACTCTTTGTCCTTCTCCTCAGACTCTTTGTCCTTCTCCTCAGACTCTTTGTCCTTCTCCTCGGACTCTTTGTCTTTCTCATCAGACTCTTTGTCTTTCATGTCGGTGTCTTTGACCTTATCAGAATCCTTATCCTCAGCTTCCGCTTCTTTATCCTTCTCCTCCTCTTCATCATTTTCTTCGGACTCTTTGTCCTTCTTATCCGACTCTTTGTTTTTCTCACCAGTCTCTGAACCCTCGTCGCCATCCTCCTTCTCTTCCTTCTCCTTGTCTCCGCCTTTGTCCTCCTCTTCTTTATCGCCCCTCTGTTCTTGGTCTTCGATTTTCTCGCTCTAAAAAAGAAGGAAAAATCAGGCCTGAGATGAGGCAAGGAACCAGGGAGAGAACGGCACTACAATCAGGCCTGAGATGAGGCAAGGAACCAGGGAGAGAACGGCACTACAATCAGGCCTGAGATGAGGCAAGGAACCAGGGAGAGAACGGCACTACAATCCGGCCTGAGATGAGGCAAGGAACCAGGGAGAGAACGGCACTACAATCAGGCCTGAGATGAGGCAAGGAACCAGGGAGAGAACGGCACTACAATCAGGCCTGAGATGAGGCAAGGAACCAGGGAGAGAACGGCACTACAATCCGGAACCGCTGCTGTGGAATGCTTGAGCAAAAATACGAAAGCTCATATTCAAACTACAGAGAGAATTACCTTCAACAAGGAACGCACGGCACAACGCATGCTTAGGCGTGACCAGTCCAATGCAATCCAAGTTAATAACTGCTGCGACTCTCGCGGCTCATGCATCCGGGGTTGGCAGGTCAGTCAGCAGAGCAAAGTCCAGTGGCACTTCAACTATCGCATGCCCCCCCTCCACTGATTCGTGCAGTCCGAAATTTCGCGCAAAACATTTAATCAAAGGAATGCGAAACAAGAAAGGCAAATTTTACAAGTAAAGCAAAACATGTAAAAATCTTTAGCGTAACAGAAGCAGATTGTTAGTAAAATTAGCACAGGTAAAAAAAACGGTGTGTGTGTGTTACTAGCGCAATAAAATAACCTGAAGAATCAAGCAAAAAGAAATCTACACTCTATGACACAAGACTGGGCAGAACAGTCAAACAGAAGCAGACAGGCCAGGGCCAACTCTTCCGTCAATCCTGAGGCACCTTTTCCGTGTCGTTTTCGTCGCTTCCTCCTTTTTCCAGTGGCTCGATTTTCTTCTAAAATTGGTGCGAGAAGGGGGCAGTAAAGTATGGGCTGGTGCATGTCTGGTAACACTTCTGATTTAATTCCTTACCTCGATGCCGATATGTATCGAAAATTATGTAAAAGCAAAATTGACGCGTAACAACACACAAGAGAACCCAAGCACCAATATGTATCGAAAGTTATGTAAAATAGACGGGTAGCACACAAGATAACTCAAGTCCCGATTGTATCGAAAATATGTAAATGGAATGCGTAACACACAAGATAAATCAAGTCCCGATATGTATCGAAAATATGTAAATGGGATGCGTAACACACCAGATAAATCAAGTCCCGATATGTATCGAAAATATATAAATGGGATGCGTAACACACAAGAGAACCCAAGTCCTGATATGTATCGAAAAATATGTAAATGGGATGCGTAAAACACAAGATAACTCAAGTCCCGATATGTATCGAAAATATGTAAATGGGATGCGTAACACACAAGATAACTCAAGTCCCGATATGTATCGAAAATATGTAAATGGGATGCGTAACACACAAGATAAATCAAGTCCCGATATGTATCGAAAATATGTAAATGGGATGCGTAACACACAAGATAACTCAAGTCCCGATATGTATCGAAAATATGTAAATGGGATGCGTAACACACAAGATAACTCAAGTCCCGATATGTATCGAAAATAAGTAAATGTGATGCATAACACACCAGCTAACCCAAGTCCCGATATGTATCGAAAAAGCAGCTATTACTGACAGCAGATGTTTACCTCTTTCGCACCGGGCACCTGTAGGAACACCTCAATATTGTCGTCCTCAACAGCGTCGTAGAAATCTTGCCCATCCTGCCAATGCCATTGAATGCAACTTTATTATTGCTGTCCAACAATTAACTTTTTTCAAGATTACCTTGATTTCTGCAGCTTCACCTCTACCCATTACTAATTACCTCACAGGCGCAACCCCTTCTCTATCACCTCCTCTCATCCCATCCAGCAGGATCTCATCCCATCACCATCTCACCCCATACATCACCATCTCACCCCATACATCCCTCTCACATCCACACATCACTCTTACCCTCATCCACCATTATCTCACCCCAAAGATCGTTCCACACTTCCATACATGACTGTTTCACGCCTGAATGACTATCTCACTCCTGAATGACTTTCTCACCCCTGCATGACTGTCTCACCCCTGCATGACTGTCTCACCCCTGCATGACTGTCTCACCCCTGCATGACTGTCTCACCCCTGCATGACTGTCTCACCCCTGTATGACTGTCTCACCCTTGCATGACTGTCTCACCCCTGCATGACTGTCTCACCCCTGCATGACTATCTTACCCCTGAATGACTGTCTCTCCCAAACTCACGCCAATATAATTGTTATCCCGCAGCAAGTGTGGAGGCACCACAGATTTCGAGTGTGTCTTGGCAGCTTCTTGCATCTCAGCCTTGGCCTCGGCATTCTTTGGATCGGATATGTCAATCTCCTCATAAGCCAAGCCCAGGCCATCTAGGATTCGCTTAATATATGCCTGCTGCTCCTTGATCTGGGCATTGAATGTAAAAATAGGCAATCAATATAGATCAGTTCTACATAGCAAAAGTAAATAGATTCCCAAGATTCCCAAAAGCAGTTTTGTAAGTTAAAACAGATGCAATGACAACATTGATAAATAGAATAGTCTTATCTATAGAATTAAATTTGTTTTACTTCTTGTTCCTTGTCTAATATTCGATAAACAAATTTGCCTAAGGCAAATGTGTGGCTGCTTTAACTTTTAGCACAGAAAAGAAACTTATATAGCCTAAGGTCTAGAGCCTTTGTATATAAAAACAATAAATAATAGTTTTCCAAACTGTTGTAAAACTTAAATATATATATAAGTTATCAGTTATGCTTAAAATTTTAAACTATTTTGCTTATTTATTATTTTGTAAATATCTAGCTCTGACTTTATATTATTTGAAAATTTTTGTAATGAGTATTATAACAGAAAAAAATTTCAAAATATTAAAATGATTTTTTTATATATGTTATAAATATTAAGTCTTATAAGTTATAAGCACTTCAATGACTGTATTTAATTTATATTTTTTATATTATTTTATGGTTTTTAGTAAAATACAAATATACTTTGAGTTCAATTTGGAAACTTAAGACAAATTGTTTTAGCCACTTTTGAACTTAAAAAAATTATTAAACATCTAGAAATTAAAGATAAGATTTTTTAGATTCAAAATAGGCTAAAATTTTAATTCTTATAAAATAAATAGATATTGATATTAATGAAAATGTTATAATAGGCTATAATTATAAATTAAATGCATTTATAAATACATGCGCATTTAAAAACAATAAAAAATTGCATTAAGAATAATGCTGAAGAACAAAATCATCTGATGCTATTTTTGTATAATGTCAATAAACTAAATTACCAAGTAATAGTTAAGCAATTTCTAATTTAAGCAAAACCAAATATAGTATATAATGCATGTTATAATGTAATCATTTAGAATTATACCTAAATGCTTGTACTGACTAGATAATGTTGGTCACAACTTTTAGGTTTATTTTTACAACTAGATAAATTGCAAATAGCAAACAGTATGCTTACTTTCATACTTCCAGAAGTGGAAGAAACAAAAATACGCAGCGACATTTTATGAATGTTGGTTGAACTTTTATCAGAAGGCAACAAAAAGGCTGGCCAATATTTCTGGAAGAAAAAAGCTTTTAGTTTTGTCTTTTTCAAACCTGAAGTCTTCGAGCTATAACCTTTCACTTACAATTATTTTCTTTCTTGTAAAGTTATCGTTTATGGAGTTATCGATTTTCCATGAAACCATTAATCCGTTAATACTGCGACACTCAAAATAATTCAAATTCAAAATACAAAAGCCTGAAAAGCATCAATATGTACAGTATGCACTAAAATTTTTACTGCAAAACATATTTAGGCTTCTGTAATGTATTTTAGCCGGATACGCCAGCATTAGGAAGATTGTAACATCTGTACCCAAAACGACTCATCTAGATTAACAAAGATCTCATTGCTCTTGTTACTATACCTTCTTTTACTTCTATATAACTTGACATAATGGTTTTAAAAGTTTATATTTTTAGTTGAGGCGTTACAGTTTCATACTACGACAGGCCAAAAATATAGGCAGCAGTTTTCCAGACTGGTGGTGCTTTCATAATTATTCTCATTACTATTACAAAAATATTAAATGCCCTGTCAATTTCGTAGATAGTCAAAAGTACACCTAAAAATATTCGCAAACAGCTATCCTTATGACTGATGCTATGAAGGTTATGAAAATGGTATTGGTTTTAGTAGCGCTTATCACTTATATCTTGTGATTGAATTCACTATCGTCTAATATAGGTCTAATCGTCTAAATACCTTTCACTTCTACATCATCAAATTGCACCTTGACTAATGATTTTAATCTGTGCTTGCCCTTTGGCTTTGGTTTGACTAAAATAAGATAGAAATAATTCATATGATATTCTAATCTAATCTAATAATCTAGTTCTATCTAATTAACTATTTATATTTTCATACTTCTTACAACTTAGACAAGTTAGGCCTTGGCTTAGGCATAGAATTTGAATTAAAATGGCTTCTTTATTAAATTCTGCAATGCGATATTTTAATACTACTGGAGGTGCTGACAGATGTGATGAGTTTGTGAACCAGTGTATTGAAGTTGGTCAGCAATCATTTCGAATCAAAAGGTTCATTGCTAAAGGTAAATATTTTTTCTCATTAATATTATATATAACCATAAATATATTACCAATTATAATACACAGATATGTTGGTTGCTTAAAGCATACTAAAACATGCTATTGTATATTATGCTATATTGCAAAATAGACTAAGTAATAAAAAGCAATTAAGACTTAAGTTTAATAAGTCAAAAGCTTATAAAGCTTGTGTATGCTCATAATATAACAAAACTCTTGCATTTATAGTTCAAAAATAACTAATATAATTTGACAAATGATTGACTTCCACTTAGCCTAGGCATTCTAAGGCATTCTAAGGTAGATCAAAACCTTTAGCCAATCAAATTGCAAGAACTCAAAGTGATATAAAGGTTGTATTTATAACCAACAATGCCAATTTTTTTGTTTATAAATAGTATTCTCATTTTTTATTATAAGAATAGAAATCATTAAAATCCTTGTTATATTTAAATATCATTAGCAAAAAGTAGTAATATTTGTTTTCAAAAGATTCAAAGCTTTCAAAAACTAAAAGCTTTAAAAGAATGATTAATTATTATTATAGGACTCTTTATTTTTTTAGTTAATATGATGATGTTTTAACACTAATTTTTATAATACAATATTATTCCTCATAATATTTATTAAAAAATTGACATGTTTTTTAGTAAAAAAAATTTCAGATATTTTTTCTATGTTTTCTTTTGAAATATTGCTACTATTAGGTCTATTATGTTATATATAAATAAAATGATACATATTTTGTAAGCCAATTTGTATTTTGATTTTAAGAAATGCATAAATAGTTTTTATCATTGAACTTAAATTACTTTCAATTAGTACACTAACTAGATAATAGGCATCTTCTGGGTATCTGAAGAAAGTAAGTTTTTTATTTATCCACAGTGTCTAATTCTTATATTATCTTTGTTTATCTTTATTTATACTAAATATAAACTTCAACCCTTGGCAATCTTAAATATTCCAATTATCCAGGTGGATTTGCATTTGTCTTTGAAGCCACTGAGACAAAAACAGGTCGAGATTATGCAATCAAGGTGAGCTCACTAACTCCATCTTTGTTCACCTGAGCGCACCTGTTTAAACTCTTTTATTTTTTTCCACAGCGCCTTCTGGCCAACGAGAAGTCCAAGTGCAAGGCCATCCTGCAGGAGATCGCCCTGCTGAAACGCCTGTCTGGCCATCCAAACATTGTGGACTTTGTAGCTGCTGCCACCTCAGAGAAGGAGGGCATGACGGAGTACCTGGTGGTGACAGAATTCTGCCCTGGTGATCTGGTCAAGATTCTGGAGGCCAGGTGGCCCATGAAGCCCCTGTTTCCCGACCAGGTCACCCTGATATTCTATCAGGCGTGCGCTGCTGTGGAATACCTGCACACCAGGAGTCCGCCTGTGGTGCACAGGTGAGCACTGGGGCGGATGACAGGGCACTGAAGGGTGGGGGAGTGACAGGGCACTGAAGAGTGAGTGAGTGGCAGGGCACTGAAGGGTGGGGGAGTGGCAGGGCACTGAAGGGTGGGGGAGTGACAGGGCACTGAAGAGTGAGTGAGTGGCAGGGCACTGAAGGGTGGGGGAGTGGCAGGGCACTGAAGGGTGGGGGAGTGGCAGGGCACTGAAGAGTGAGTGAGTGGCAGGGCACTGAAGGGTGGGGGAGTGGCAGGGCACTGAAGGGTGGGGGAGTGGCAGGGCACTGAAGGGTGGGGGAGTGGCAGGGCACTGAAGGGTGGTCGAGTGGCGGGGCCTCATCAGCTGCGAAGACTTGTATTAGGCAGTTCACAGCCACCACCCCGTCCCGCACTGGCAGAGATTTGAAGCTGCAGAACCTGCTCGTATCCGCTCAGCACACCATCAAGCTGTGCGACTTTGGCAGCTGCACCACCAAGCTGCACTACCCGGACACATCCTGGTCGGCTGGGCAGCGGGCCACGGTGCAGGACGAGGTGACGGAGAACACCACTCCGCAGTACAGGGCCCCGGAGGCCTTGGACCTGTACCAGAACCTGCCACTGGACGCCGGCATGGACAAGTGGGCGCTCGGCTGCCTGCTGTATGTCCTCTGCTACCAGCAGCACCCGTTCGAAGACGGCGCCAGGCTGGCTATTCTGAACGCAGCCTACCGGATGCCGCAGGACGACACCACCTATGCGCACCTGCAGCCTGTCATCCGTGACCTGCTGGTGGTCAATCCTCTGCAGCGACCGGATCTGTCCCAGCTGCTGAGCCACCTGGAGACGCTGGTGTCGCCTGGCATCGATCCCAAAGGGCCTGTGCAGGGCCTGCTGCCTGGGAACCCCGCGCCCAGGGTTGCCCAGCAGCCGCCGCCGCCGCCACAGCAGCAGCAGCAGCAGCAGCCACCGGCGCGACCGCCACCTCCACCGCGGCCTGCCGCCCCGCCTGGCCAAGCAGGTAATCACTTGCCTAACTTGCCCTGCATCGGAATCTTTGGCTCATATTCCATATCCTGATGCTGAGCTAAGTCACCTAGATCGTACAGCATCAGCCCAGATCCTCTGTAAGCTTCCTAACCTCAGACTCTTCACCATCTTTTCATACTCTGAGCCATAATCATACTCTACCCCTAACCTAAATCCTCAGGCTCCCAGTAAATCATCCTAACCTAAATCCCCAGGCTCCCAATAAATCCTCACCCTAACCTAAATCCTAACCCTTACCTAAATCCTCAGGCTCCCAGTAAATCCTCACCCTAACCTAAATCCTCAGGCTCCCAGTAAATCCTCACCCTAACCTAAATCCTCAGGCTCCCAGTAAATCCTCACCCTAACCTAAATCCTCAGGCTCCCAGTAAATCCTCACCCTAACCTAAATCCTCACCCTAACCCAAATCCTCAGGCTCCCAGTAAATCCTCACCCTAACCTAAATCCTCACCCTAACCCAAATCCTCAGGCTCCCAGTAAATCCTCACCCTAACCTAAATCCTCACCCTAACCTAAATCCTCACCCTAACCTAAATCCTCAGGCTCCCAATAAATCCTCACCCTAACCTAAATCCTCACCCTAACCTAAATCCCCAGGCTCCCAGTAAATCAGCACCCAACCTGTCCCCGCAGGCCACGCGTCGGCCAGCGATGCCGCAGGCGCCGGTGCTGCCGCGGCCGGCCCAGGCGGTTCGGTTCTGTCCTCCTTCATGGGCCGCATCCGTGATGTAGGCAGCCGAGTCACAGAGACCGTGGCCGCCATGAGCCGTGAAGGCCTGGACCTGCACTACCTCACCAGCCGGCTGGCCGTCATGTCCTACCCGGCCGAGGGCCTCGAGTCTGCCTACCGCAATCACTACGAGGACGTGCGCGCCTTCCTGGACTCCAGGCATCCCAGAGCCTACGCTGTTTACAATTTGAGCACCAGGCGATATCCGCAATCCCGATTTGAAGGCCGCGTCTCCGAGGTCGGCTGGGAGGCCGGCACTGCGCCTCCGCTGGCTTCCCTGTTTGCCATCCTGCGCAACATGCAGCTCTGGCTGCGGCAGGTAAATCACGGATGCCTGAGTCTGCCCCAGTGCTTGAGTCTGCCCCAGTGCTTGAGTCTGCCCCAGTGCTTGAGTCTGCCCCAGTGCTTGAGTCTGCCTCAGTGCTTGAGTCTGCCCCAGTGCTTGAGTCTGCCCCAGTGCTTGAGTCTGCCCCAGTGCTTGAGTCTGCCCCAGTGCCTGAGTCTGCCCCAGTGCTTGAGTCTGCCCCAGTGCTTGAGTCTGCCCCAGTGCTTGAGTCTGCCCCAGTGCTTGATTCTGCCCCAGTGCTTGAGTCTGCCTCAGTGCTTGAGTCTGCCCCAGTGCTTGATTCTGCCCCAGTGCTTGAGTCTGCCCCAGTGCTTGAGTCTGCCTCAGTGCTTGAGTCTGCCTCAGTGCTTGAGTCTGCCCCAGTGCTTGATTCTGCCCCAGTGCTTGAGTCTGCCCCAGTGCTTGAGTCAGCCCCAGTGCTTGAGTCTGCCCCAGTGCTTGAGTCTGCCCCAGTGCTTGAGTCTGCCTCAGTGCTTGAATCCGTTTCTCCATTCATATTTCTGCAGCACTGCAATCCAGCGCAGCCCATTGCCCATCACCGCCCCATCCCCAGGGTCCCCACACGATCTGCGTTCTCCACTGCCTGGACGGCAAGGCCAGCAGCGCCCTGGTGTCCGCCGCCACCTGCTGCTTCCTCCGCCTTTTCCCTTCACCGCGCCATGGCCTCGAGCTGTTCGCCGCCCGACGCTGCCCGCCAAACATTTCGCCCTCGCAGCGTCGCTACGCCGACTACACGGCGGCGATGGCTGCCGACCCGCCGCGGCTGCCCCACCGTCGCCCGGTGATGCTGGTGACGCTCACGCTCACCCCGGTGCCCATGTTCAACCGTCAGCGCCGCGGCTGCACCCCTACGCCGAGGTTTGGGCCAACGGCGAGCGGGTGCTGAGCACCTGTCCGGAGTCCTACGAGGCCATGCGGCCAGCGCTTGTTGAGGATGGCCAGGTCCGGCTCGGCCTCAACATATCCGTGTGCGGCGATGTCACCATCTCCGTGTTCCACGCGCGCTCCACGCTGGGCGGCAAGATGCAGGGCAGGGTAAGTCTTGAGCTGGGCCACTGCCGCCCTCCCAGATCCCCAGTTGCTGAGCCAGCCTCCCAGATCCTCAGTTGCTGAGCCAGCCTCCCAGATCCCCAGTTGCTGAGCCAGCCTCCCAGATCCTCAGTTGCTGAGCCAGCCTCCTAGATCCTCAGTTGCTGAGCCAGCCTCCCAGATCCTCAGTTGCTGAGCCAGCCTCCTAGATCCTCAGTGCTGAGCCAGCCTCCCAGATCCTCAGTTGCTGAGCCAGCCTCCCAGATCCTCAGTTGCTGAGCCAGCCTCCCAGATCCTCAGTTGCTGAGCCAGCCTCCCAGATCCTCAGTTGCTGAGCCAGCCTCCCAGATCCTCAGTTGCTGAGCCAGCCTCCCAGATCCTCAGTTGCTGAGCCAGCCTCCCAGATCCTCAGTTGCTGAGCCAGCCTCCCAGATCCTCAGTTGCTGAGTCAGCCTCCCAGATCCTCAGTTGCTGAGCCAGCCTCCCAGATCCTCAGTTGCTGAGCCAGCCTCCCAGATCCTCAGTTGCTGAGCCAGCCTCCCAGATCCTCAGTTGCTGAGCCAGCCTCCCAGATCCTCAGTTGCTGAGCCAGCCTCCCAGATCCTCAGTTGCTGGGCCAGCCTCCCAGATCCTCAGTTGCTGAGCCAGCCTCCCAGATCCTCAGTTGCTGAGCCAGCCTCCCAGATCCTCAGTTGCTGAGCCAGCCTCCCAGATCCTCAGTTGCTGGGCCAGCCTCCCAGATCCTCAGTTGCTGGGCCAGCCTCCCAGATCCTCAGTTGCTGAGCCAGCCTCCCAGATCCTCAGTTGCTGAGCCAGCCTCCCAGATCCTCAGTTGCTGAGCCAGCCTCCTAGATCCTCAGTTGCTGAGCCAGCCTCCCAGATCCTCAGTTGCTGAGCCAGCCTCCCAGATCCTCAGTTGCTGAGCCAGCCTCCTAGATCTCTAATTTAACAGCAATTCCAACTTTTAAACAAGAACTCAGTCTTTCAAATCTAGCTCGTACTTTCTTATTCGCCATGCTCATACTTAATGCTTCCTTCGGTGCATAGCACTTTCCATTAGGCAGTTGTTTCCACCGCTTTTTTCAGTCTCGAAATTGGATAAAAAAGGTAATGCTATTCAGTTAGTGTAGCTTATATTTTAGTATATAGAATTTCAGCAAATCTCCGGTTTGTGGTCTTTAAACTTTAAGAGTTCGTTTTTTTCCTTCATGCGTTTCATTGTTGCTTTCAATGGAGATTGCGTTAGTTCAACTGCGGTCAGGCAGATAACAGGTTGCGTACTTCGTACTTCATATTTTTAGTCAGAATTTTTGTTTTCTTCTCATATTTTCTGTTTTTAATGAACTTTTAACAAAATGTGCATTGAATTGCAATGCACTTTTGCAGATCAGCTCCATGAAGATCTGTCAGGTTCAGTTTCACACTGGCTTCGTTCGAGAGGACTTTGACCGACTCAACTTTACTAAGTGAGACGTCTGTCGTGTTGTTATGATCTGACCCACAACAGGAATCCCCTCTGACCCACAACAGGAATCCCCTCTGACCCACAACAGGAATCCCCTCTGACCCACAACAGGAATCCCCTCTGACCCACAACAGGAATCCCCTCTGACCCACAACAGGAATCCCCTCTGACCCACAACAGGAATCGCCTCTGACCCACCATAAGAATCCTCTCTGATCCACAACAGGAATCCCCTCTGACCCACAACAGGAATCCCCTCTGACCCACAACAGGAATCCCCTCTGACCCACAACAGGAATCCCCTCTGACCCACAACAGGAATCCCCTCTGACCCACAACAGGAATCCCCTCTGACCCACAACAGGAATCCCCTCTGACCCACAACAGGAATCGCCTCTGACCCACCATAAGAATCCTCTCTGATCCACCACAAGAATCTCCTCTGATCCACAACAGGAATCCCCTCCGACCCACCATAAGAATCGCCTCTGACCCACCATAAAAATCGCCTCTGATCCACCATATGAATCGCCTCTGACCCACCATAAAAATCGCCTCTGACCTACCATAAGAATCGCCTCTGACCCACAACAGGAATCCCCCCTGACCCACAACAGGAATCCCCCTGACCCACAACAGGAATCCCCTCTGACCCAAAACAGGAATCCCCTCTGACCCACCATAAGAATCGCCTCTGACCCACCACAAGAATCGCCTCTGACCCACCATAAGAATCGCCTCCGATCCACCATAAGAATCGCCTCTGACCCACCACAAGAATCGCCTCTGACCCACAACAAGAATCGCCTCTGACCCACAACAAGAATCGCCTCTGACCCACATCAAAAATCGCCTCTGACCCACAACAAGAATCGCCTCTGACCCACAACAAGAATCGCCTCTGACCCACAACAAGAATCGCCTCTGACCCACCATAAGAATCCTCTCTGATCCACAACAGGAATCCCCTCTGACCCACAACAGGAATCCCCTCTGACCCACAACAGGAATCCCCTCTGACCCACAACAGGAATCCCCTCTGACCCACAACAGGAATCCCCTCTGACCCACAACAGGAATCCCCTCTGACCCACAACAGGAATCCCCTCTGACCCACAACAGGAATCGCCTCTGACCCACCATAAGAATCCTCTCTGATCCACCACAAGAATCTCCTCTGATCCACAACAGGAATCCCCTCCGACCCACCATAAGAATCGCCTCTGACCCACCATAAAAATCGCCTCTGATCCACCATATGAATCGCCTCTGACCCACCATAAAAATCGCCTCTGACCTACCATAAGAATCGCCTCTGACCCACAACAGGAATCCCCCCTGACCCACAACAGGAATCCCCCTGACCCACAACAGGAATCCCCTCTGACCCAAAACAGGAATCCCCTCTGACCCACCATAAGAATCGCCTCTGACCCACCACAAGAATCGCCTCTGACCCACCATAAGAATCGCCTCCGATCCACCATAAGAATCGCCTCTGACCCACCACAAGAATCGCCTCTGACCCACAACAAGAATCGCCTCTGACCCACAACAAGAATCGCCTCTGACCCACATCAAAAATCGCCTCTGACCCACAACAAGAATCGCCTCTGACCCACAACAAGAATCGCCTCTGACCCACAACAAGAATCGCCTCTGACCCACAACAAGAATCGCCTCTGACCCACCACAAGAATCGCCTCTGACCCACAACAAAAATCGCCTCTGACCCACAACAAGAATCGCCTCTGACCCACAACAAGAATCGCCTCTGACCCACAACAAGAATCGCCTCTGACCCACCACAAGAATCGCCTCTGACCCACAACAAGAATCGCCTCCGATCTGTTAAATCCAGATGCGAGCTGGACTTCCTCGACACGGACGACAAGTACTCGAGCGACTTCAAGCTCTCCCTAGACTTGGTCGTGTCGCCGCAGGACAAGCCGCTAGTGGACGGGCCGCCGCCCTGGGACGGCTTCCAGGCGCGCGGTTTGAAGCCCCGCCTGTTAGTGTCCGAAGACGAGGAGCTCGCCAAGCTGCGCGCCGATTTCATGCGCGACGGCGAGGCGCCGCCTCTGGCCAGCCCGGTTAGCTCGCAGGACTCGCCGCTGGCCGACAACGAGCCGGCTGCACCCGCCGCCGCCGCCGCCGCCGCCGCCGCCGCCGCACCACCGAAGCCGCAGCGCGAAGGCGGCTCTTCCTTCTTCGACACCCTGGACTGGCAGCACTTAGAGGAGCCGGCGCCATCGGCGCAACCGCCAATCAGCGAGCCGCAGCAGCAGCGCGACGACGGCCCTCGCGACTACGAAGCGGAGGCTCTGCGCGCCGCGCACCGAGAAGCCGAGCGGGATCGCGCCGAGGCCGAAGCCGAGAGGCGGCGCAGACTGTCTGGCGGCGGTTCTGGCAATTTCTGTCCGCCGGAAGAGCCGCACAGGCAGGCCGATTTGGAGCAATCCGCGGCGCTTAACGACGTCTCTGCTGGGGTGGCCGACTTGCTGGGATTTGGCGGCGGCGGCGGCGGTGGCGGCAGCAACGGCGGCCTGAGCCCAGCGGCCTCGTCGGCCTCGCTGCGCCAGACCCAATCCAACGCCGACCTGCTCAGCGACCTGTTCTCCTCGGCTCCAGCTCCCGCCGCAGCGTCTGCGGGGACGACGGCAACGCCGCCTCCGAAGGCTCCCTACGTTGTTGACGACTTTTTCGGCGGTCCGAATTTCACAGTCGGAGGCGGCGGCGGGGCCAAATCGGACCTGCTTGACTTTGGCCCCTCGACCGGGGAGGGCAACCTGGAGTTTGACCCGTTTGCTCCCATTGGCGGCCAGCAGCAGCAAAAGCCGCAGCATCAGCAAAAGCCGCAGCATCAGCAAAAGCCGCAGCAGCAGCCGCCTAAGCCGCAACCGTCGCGACCTCCCCTGCCGTCTGCCGGCCAGCAGCAGCAGTCGAAGCCCAACTACAGTCGTTCAAATTTCTCTCAACAGCAGCCGTCACAGCCGCAACAGACCCAGCCTGCTTCTTCATCGTCCTCCTTTGGCGCCGGTAGCGGCGGTGGCGGCCTATTCGACGATCTGCTCAAGGGCGCCGGGCACGGCAATTTTGTCGGCGCCGCGCAAAATCAGCGCAAAGAGCCGCGCAGTCTGCACGAGATGCGGCACCAGGCCAGGGCGCAGTCTATGGACCCGGAGCGCGCCAAGTGAGCAGCTGCGGATTGCTAGACTAGCCAACTTGGATGCAGCAGTATAATGGATTGCTAGACTAGCCAACTTGGATGCAGCAGTATAATGGATTGCTAGACTAGCCAACTTGGATGCAGCAGTATAATGGATTGCTAGACTAGCCAACTTGGATGCAGCAGTATAATGGATTGCTAGATTAGCCAACTTGGATGCAGCAGTATAATGGATTGCTATTCTAGCCAACTTGGATGCAGCAGTATAATGGATTGCTAGACTAGCCAACTTGGATGCAGCAGTATAATGGATTGCTATTCTAGCCAACTTGGATGCAGCAGTATAATGGATTGCTATTCTAGCCAACTTGGATGCAGCAGTATAATGGATTGCTAGACTAGCCAACTTGGATGCAGCAGTATAATGAATTGCTAGATTAGCCAACTTGGATGCAGGAGTAGAATGGATTGCTAGACTAGCCAACTTGGATGCAGGAGTAGAATGGATTGCTAGACTAGCCAACATAGATGCAGGAGTAGAATGGATTGCTAGACTAGCCAACTTGGATGCAGGAGTAGAGTGGATTGCTAGACTAGCCAACTTGTATAAAGGAATAAGAGCGTATAATGGATTGCTAGACTAGCCAACTTTCCTTCCCCGCAGAGTTGAAGCCTGGGTAGCTGGCAAGGAGCGAAACGTGCGCGGTCTGCTCTGCTCGCTGCACACGGTAGTGTGGGAGGGCTGCCGCTGGACGCAGGTGTCCATGGCCGACCTGGTGTCCGGGGACCAGGTGAAGAAGGTGTACAGAAAGGCCTGTCTGGCCGTCCACCCGGACAAGTGGGCCGGCACGCAGCACGAGGCCTTCTCCAAGCTTGTCTTCGTGGAGCTCAACGACGCCTGGTCCGCCTTCGAGGAGTCCGGCATGAAGAGCCTCTATTGAGCGGGCGGTGCACTCGCCCCCCCCCAACCCGCAAATCCATCATCGCATCCTGATTAGCCTCGTGAGCTTTATTCTAACTTGTCAAAATCTCCGAAATCCCGGGATCCCATCCAAAGAAATATCCTAATCATATCGTGTCTCAATGAGATCCTAAATATTAAGTTCCCAAATAATCCCAAATCTCCAGACCCATAATCATCCCCAATCTCGAGTCCCGATCAGATCCCAAACCTCGAGTCCCGAAGTCCCGAACCTGAAATCCCATGTCTGGAGCCTGTGAATTCCGCAGAATCAGGGGCTGAACGGTTCTCCAAATCCCAAGTTCCATTACATGATAGTTATTGCAATTCAACACCTGACAATCACTTCATTCACCAATCCCAGATCCCAAGTCCCAAAATGTGTTACATGTAAATTACGCACGGTATATACTACTGATATCAACCGTTATGAATTGGCAATATTTAGCTTCATTACCCAGCATGTAAATGAATATTGGACTGGCTCCACTGGGCTCTCATCGGTCCAGCCTGAGGCGGTGTGCAATGACAGTTTATCGCTAATTGCCCAATAATTATTTAGCCGCCCTGTATATTCCCTATTCGTAAGCTTAACAAGCTTCATTTTTTCTGTGCTAATGTTTCGGCCGATAGGAACAAATAATACTACTTAGCTAAGCCCGCCGTTCTCAGTAGTATGATTCGGTCACCAATGAATTGAATAATTGTTTAATTATTTGTGAGTTATTATCTGTCTGCTACTCTGTTTTTTGGTCTTGACAGTGAGTTTAATCTTTAATTGAGCTATCATTACGATTTGTGATTCAATTTTTTTTTTTGGTTTTCGGATCTCTTCAACTTCTGTTGTGACGTAATTATTCATTTTTATCGTGTAGCCAGCCTAATTTGTTACTTTGTGAGCAAGTTCTAAAGTGCTTAAATCTTGGCTATATTCAGAAATGTTGTTACTGCCGTATTAAATTAATTTTAGATTTATCAATCGGTTGGATTACTCAGCATATCCTGTTTACTGCAAGCCGCATCATCTGATTCTATTCAATAGCCGAGCCTACTGCCTACTTAAAGTAGACTAGAAAGGAATAGATATTATTATTGATATCATTCCAAATGCATCGTACACCGGCCTGTCCCGTTTTGCTGTCATGTTGTCCTACGATTGAGTCTTATTTTCCTTTGTTTCGGTTTATTTAGCAAATTAGTCGCGTTATATAAATTCTGTTCCCAGTGTTGTGATTCCTGTCTGCCGAGGAGAAGATGATTACTTATTAATAATATTATTATTGCTATTAAATACACTGACCATTTACTGAGAGGGACGGCCCGCAGTGCCCGATTTGCTGCACGCCTCTCTCTTTGCTGATTCTCAATTCCTTGAATGTCGCATGTTTAATTGCAATCTGATTTTTTAAAATTCAACTATCATAATTATCAGCAACTCTTCACTGGCGCTTCATTCAGTCATGATATGCAACAACTCCTGGGAGGTTTGGGGATATGAAATTTGGGGATATGGATTTTGGGGGATATGAAGGTTGGGGATATAAAGGTTGGGGGATATGAAGGTTCGGGATATGAATTTTGGGACATATTAAGGTTGGGGATATGAATTTTGGGACATATTAAGGTTGGGGATATGAATTTTGGGAGATATGAAGGTTGGGGATATGAATTTTGGGAGATATGAAGGTTAGGGATATGAATTTTGGGGGATATGAAAGTTGGGGATATGAAGGTTGGGGATATGAATTTTGGGGGATATGAAGGTTGGGGATATGAATTTTGGGGGATATGAAAGTTGGGGAATATGAAGGTTGGGGGATATGAAGGTTGGGGATATGAATTTTAGGGGATATGAAGGTTGGGGATATGAATTTTGGGGGATATGAAAGTTAGGGAATATGAAGGTTGGGGGATATGAAGGTTGGGGATATGATGGTTATGGATATGAATTTTTTAGGATATTAAGTTTAGGATACGAAGGTTTGGATATGAAGGTTGGGGATATGAATTTTGGGGGATATGAAGGTTGGGGATATGAAGGTTGGGGATATGAATTTTGGGGGATATGAAGGTTGGGGAATATGAAGGTTGGGGATATGAAGGTTGGGGATATGAAGGTTGGGGAATATGAAGGTTGGGGATATGAAGGTTGGGGATATGAATTTTGGGGGATATGAAGGTTGGGGAATATGAAGGTTGGGGATATGAATTTTGGGGGATACGAAGGTTGGGGAATATGAAGGTTGGGGATATGAATTTTGGGGGATATGAAGGTTGGGTAATATGAAGGTTGGGGATATGAAGGTTGGGGATATGAATTTTGGGGGATATGAAGGTTGGGGAATATGAAGTTTGGGGATATGAAGGTTGGGGATATGAATTTTGGGGGATATGAAGGTTGAAGGATATGAATTTTGGAGGATATAAAGTTTGGGAGATATGAAGATTCGGGACAGGAAGGTTGGGGATATGAAGTTTGGGAGATATTATTAATTTGGGGGATATGGATTTTGGGGGTTTGAAGGTTTGGGGTTATGATTGGGTTTGGGCGGATATGAAGCTTGGGAATACGAGGTTGGGGAATATAAAGTTCGTGGATTATGAATCCCCATATCATTGAGAAGTGTGAGAAGCACCCCCTTAAAATCGGCGCTGTTTCGAGCCGTCCCATGTTGCCTAAGCCCCAAAGCAACTTTCGGCACCTTCAGCAGGATGGAGAAGTAAGATAGCACTTTACCAACGCATTTATTGGCTTTCCAAACAAGCTGTCAACTGCCATCTGTCAACTGCCATGCTTCATGAAATTGCGATTGGCCAAAATTCGAGTATCGTTTCTGTTGTCAAGGAATTGCACAGCAATGGAATGCGGCCAGTCAATGCCGGGTCACCGGCTATATTTGGTGCCGAACTCTGTCGCTATTTTTAGAATTAACAAATTTGCATAAAATTCCAGCCAGAATTGGAGGAGTTCAGAAGTTCCTCTCTTTTTCTGGTTCAGTCGAGCGATCAAAACATTTACGATCCTGCTCGTGCACTGCCCGGCGCGTTTGGAATTTGTTTATTATGACAGGTGCTAATTGGATATGCAGGGAATTGACTCCCGTAGCCCAGACTTTTGGACGGCCTTATTAGTTAGCTTGTCGTTTTTGTACTATTATACAATTACAAGGAATTTTATGATTCAGAGGCTTTGTGAAAACCGACATTTTCTACAGTAGACTAAGGAATACTTGGGATCAGAAAACTCTTTCAAATTTTACGCTTTAAAATTTAAGGCTTTGGAACACTAAAAATAACCTAGATAGAGCCTTCCAAGTCACGTTAGAACGATTGCAGTAACTACAAAACCTTTTGAGTAGCTAAAATGAAAATAAGAGTCGTTTTGGAACCCTCCGAGTAGCTTTAGAACCTTCCAGGTAGTTTTATTCCCTTCCGAGTAGCTTTGGAACCTTCTGAGTAGCTTTGGAACATTCTGAGTAGCTTTGGAATCTTCTGAGTAGCTTTGGAACCTTCCGAGTAGCTTTGGAACCTTCTAAGTAGCTTTGGAACCTTCCAAGTAGCTTTGGAACCTTCTAAGTAGCTTTGGAACCTTCTAAGTAGCTTTGGAACCCTCTAAGTAGCTTTGGAACCTTCTAAGTAGTTTTAGAACCTTCTAAGTAGCTTTGGGACGTTCTAAGTAGCTTTGGAACCTTCTAAGTAGCTTTGGGATGTTCTAAGTAGCTTTGGGATGTTCTAAGTAGCTTTGGAACCTTCTAAATAGCTTTGGAACCTTTTGAGTAGCTTTGGAACATTTTGAGTAGCTTTGGAACATTCTGAATAGCTTTGGAACCTTCCGAGTAGCTTTGGGACCTTCAAAGTAGCTTTGGAACGTTCTAAGTAGCTTTGGAACCTTTTAAGTAGCTTTGGGACGTTCTAAGTAGCTTTGGAACCTTCGAAGTAGCTTTGGAACCTTTTAAGTAGCTTTGGAACGTTCTAAGTAGCTTTGGAACATTCTAAGTAGCTTTGGAACCTTCCGAGTAGCTTTGGAACCTTTCGAGTAGCTTTGGAACCTTCCGAGTAGCTTTGGAACCTTCCGAGTAGTTTTGGAACACTCCGCATGGTGTTTTGACATTTTAAGATAATACCCCAGAAATAATGAAACGTGACACAATAAAATTGAAAGTGCGCACTCGTATATATATTTGTACAAAGTGCATTCTTCATAGCGATAATTTTCGGTTGAGCAAGTTGCTCGCAGAAAAACCTCCCGCCGCAATCCAATTAAGCCTTTATTATTCTGGGTTTCTATTCTGTACGCCTCTCGCTTGTCGCATTCAAATTGCGAATTACACCTGGCGCACGGGACACGTCGGATCGAATATCGGATTGCGGCTTTTTCTGCTTTTTTTACTTCAGGCTGCCGACAAGCCCTTGGAGCGTCACTTGGCTAATCAGGCGGCTAAATTGCAAACTCGATTGGAATTCTTCTCTGCGTGGGCGGCCCTGCGCTACCTGAAACGCTCGATCCCCTACTCCCCTCCCTACATCTATCCCTGCATCTCCCTACTCTCCTCCCTACATCTCCCTACTCTACTCCCTGCTTCTCCCTACTCTCCTCCCTTAATCAATCCCTACTCCTCTCCCTACATCTCTCCCTACTCCCCTCCCTGCATCTCCCTACTAACACATCTCTCCCTGCATCTCCCTACTGTCCTCCCTACATCTCTTCCTACTAACCTCCCTACATCTCCTTACTCTCCTCCCTGCTTTTCCCTACTCTCCTCCGTGAATCAATCCCTACTTCTCTCCCTACATCTCTCCCTACTCCCCTCCCTGCATCTCCCTACTAATAATAACATTCCATCGATGTCCCCAAATCATTTTTGGTTCGCTTTCCGAATCTCCTTTAGCATTCCACGAAAGCAGAATTCACAATAAAAGTGCTAAATGATTTTCATTTTCCTTGCTAGTGTTTTTTCAAACAAACCAGCAATCAAGACAGAAAGCATGAACTCGCGCCGCTCGTGTCTGCATTGCTCTGTATGCATGGGCGCGACATTGACAATTAACCAATTATTATTTATTACACACTTCGCCTGCCGCAGCTGCAAAGCCATTCAAAATTATTCCAATCGTTTCGGCTCCTCAAAGACCTCGCCGACAAAGTGTCGGGTTACATACAGATTGTTGTCTTCTGCTAAACCCCGAACCGCTCAGTGGCTGCGGACTTCCACGGTAATTTGTTAGCAGCATATACTGCCGGCCACTGTTGCCTTTGACAACTGCCTTTTGCGGTGGACTGACTATCTATCTATCTATCTATCTATCTATCTATCTATCTATCTATCTATCTATCTATCTATCTATCTATCTATCTATCTATCTATCTATCTATCTATCTATCTATCTATCTATCTATCTATCTATCTATCTATCTATCTATCTATCTATCTATCTATCTATCTATCTATCTATCTATCTATCTATCTATCTATCTATCTATCTATCTATCTATCTATCTATCTATCTATCTATCTATCTATCTATCTATCTATCTATCTATCTATCTATCTATCTATCTATCTATCTATCTATCTATCTATCTATCTATCTATCTATCTATCTATCTATCTATCTATCTATCTATCTATCTATCTATCTATCTATCTATCTATCTATCTATCTATCTTTCTATCTGTCTATCTATCTATCTACCTACCTGCCTACCTCTAATGTGCGGGTTAATAAGAATGGTATGAACTTTGAAGCAGAAGGGTCTCTTGTCTGTCTCTAGCAGAAGCTTTTTTTTCTTATTCGATGCCGAGCGAAGGTCACCCAGCCCACCTGTCTGCTTTAACTGACACTAGCTGCCCAGCACAACCGAAGCAGCTCTCTACAATTAGCTCGTACTGTAGATAGCCGAAAGGCAGCTAACCTCTGCTCTGCTATTGAGTGCAGCTGTGGGCTCATTGTGCACCCTCCCCGCCTTGGACACATCGCCATTCTCTTTCATTGTTGATTGCCCCCCTCAACCGAACCTGGCCTTGGCATTCAGCAATGCTTTGTCCGACCCTGCCTCTGCGGGACTCATTAAAACTGTTGCTAAGCTGCATTATAAAACTCCACGGAACTCCATCGGAAGGCCACAGCTAACTCTTACCTCCACGGTCTCATGGTCTGTTTAGTCCCATACATCATAAATAGACTACATATAACCGTATCAAAAATATTATAACTCATATTGAATACATGCCATAGATCTCACAGATCTCATGCATGCAGATCTCATAGATCTCATACATGCAGATCTCACAGATCTCATACATGCAGATCTCATAGATCTCATACATGCAGATCTCATAGATCTCATACATGCAGATCTCATAGATCTCATACATGCAGATCTCATAGATCTCATACATGCAGATCTCATAGATCTCATACATGCAGATCTCATACATCTCATACATGCAGATCTCACAGATCTCATTACCCTGTAGATCTCACAGATCTCATTACCCAGTAGATCTCACAGATCTCATTAGCCTGTAGATCTCATTAGCCTGTAGATCTCATTAGCCTGTAGATCTCATTAGCCTGTAGATCTCATTAGCCTGTAGATCTCATTAGCCTGTAGATCTCATTAGCCTGTAGGTCTCATTAGCCTGTAGATCTCATTAGCCTGTAGATCTCATTAGCCTGTAGATCTCATTAGCCTGTAGATCTCATTAGCCTGTAGATCTCATTAGCCTGTAGATCTCATTAGCCTGTAGATCTCATTAGCCTGTAGATCTCATTAGCCTGTAGATCTCATTAGCCTGTAGGTCTCATTAGCCTGTAGATCTCATTAGCCTGTAGATCTCATTAGCCTGTAGATCTCATTAGCCTGTAGATCTCATTAGCCTGTAGATCTCATTAGCCTGTAGATCTCATTAGCCTGTAGATCTCATTAGCCTGTAGATCTCATTAGCCTGTAGATCTCATTAGCCTGTAGATCTCATTAGCCTGTAGATCTCATTAGCCTGTAGACCTCACATATCTCATTAGCCTGTAGATCTCACAGATCTCATTAGCCTGTAGATCTCACAGATCTCATTAGCCTGTAGATCTCATTAGCCTGTAGACCTCACATATCTCATTAGCCTGTAGATCTCACAGATCTCATTAGCCTGTATATCTCACAGATCTCATTAGCCTGTAGATCTCATTAGCCTGTAGATCTCACAGATCTCATTAGCCTGTAGATCTCACAGATCTCATTAGCCTGTAGATCTCACATATCTCATTAGCCTGTAGATCTCACATATCTCATTAGCCTATAGATCTCACAGATCTCATTAGCCTGTAGATCTCACATATCTCATTAGCCTATAGATCTCACAGATCTCATTAGCCTGTAGATCTCATTAGCCTATAGATCTCACAGATCTCATTAGCCTGTAGATCTCACAGATCTCATTAGCCTGTAGATCTCACATATCTCATTAGCCTGTAGATCTCACATATCTCATTAGCCTATAGATCTCACAGATCTCATTAGCCTGTAGATCTCACATATCTCATTAGCCTATAGATCTCACAGATCTCATTAGCCTGTAGATCTCATTGTACGCCTTGACAAGAGGACAAAGTTTTTCATCTGTTAAAATAATTATAGCTGAGAAAAATCTGGAAAGCTCTCAGTCTGTCTGAGCCAAATAAGAAAGCACTGGAAGCAAGCAGGCAACTCCACTTGTAGAGCAGAGCAGACAGTGAAATGAAGAGAAACAGTCGGTACTGAGTAAACCTCTCAAGTGCAGTGGCGGCCCCCTGGCTGAGGGCAGCACGTGGAGGCACCCGGCAAACTGACTGGGACAGAGCTCGGAGGTCTTGGGGTCCTCAGACCACACGCAGAGTAACCAATTACATGGTGTTGAGGCCAAAAAACGCATGTATTTGCTGCAGGTTACAATCCATTATTGTGTCTATTATATACTTCTATAGTTCTCTGACTTGCCCGCCAGCAAGAAGTCGCTGCTCATTTCAATCTATTGAGCGACCGGGCGGCCACCCAAAAAGCTTATATTAATTCTGCATCTCCTTTTCACCTGTCAAAAAACACGGAGTTCCGACTCAAAAGCTTCATTAAGTGACTCCGCGGGGGGTCGCACCCGCGAGTAGCAAGGCAGAAGGCAACCTGCACCTGAATGACTCATCCTTGCAATTCAAGCTTATGAAACACATTTTACATGACAATCGTCATGACCTCAAACACTCGCTAACTGCTTTTGAACTTTCGGCATTCAGTCAATTCTTCATCAGTTTTTTATTATTTTATTATTCAGTCGACTGTTATATTTTTTCTGCGTTTTTGAAACTTCCTTTTATTTTTTCCACTGCAAATGCTTATCTTGTGTCCCATTTAAGACTGCAAAAAGGCGAAAACATGCCTGTGCACTTTCCCCCAGAGTGTAGGCGTTTATCTACCTGGTACTTATCTGGAAGTTCGAAACGGCGCTCTTAATTTCCAGGTGAAAAGAGTACGGTAGTTCAGTGTCGGGTCAGGCTATATGTGAAAACCTTTGAGTACTAAATGCTAAAACCATGCGGGAAATCAGTGACCTGCCAATCAGAAGACAACTGCGAAAATTGAGCAAAAGTGGCCGGACGCCACGCCTGCAGTGCACACTGCTATAGATGGGCAGTGCGGCCCGCTGCCACATTCGAGCATCGCCTCTGCATGAGAGCGGACTGTCTGTTAGGAGCCTTTATCGGCTGCCCTCTATCTGGCTCTCTGTGCTTCTCTCGCCCGCAGGCCACAGGCTCTGTCATGACATGACAGGTCTGGAGTGCCGCCTGATCTGATAGCTCGTATGCTCAAAACTCGCTCCTTGATCAGGAATTGAAGCAAACTCTCGCTACTCATCAACCGCCCCCTGATAGCCTGGCTCATCACCGCTCCTTTGTTTACCCTCCGCCCCTCGTTCATCCCATCCGCCCTCGCTCA
The DNA here is from genome assembly GCA_002269645.1 of Macrostomum lignano. Lineage (NCBI taxonomy): Eukaryota > Metazoa > Platyhelminthes > Macrostomidae > Macrostomum > Macrostomum lignano. Next base: position 207,549 of record NIVC01001441.1, on the reverse strand, counting down.
TCCCATCCGCCCCTCGTTCATCCCATCCGCCCCTTGTTCATCCCATCCGCCCCTCGTTCATCCCATCCACACTTCGTTCATCCCATCCGCCCCTCGTTCATCCCATCCGCCCCTTGTTAGTCTCCATCTACCCCTCGTTCATCCCATCCGCCCCTAGTTCATCCCATCCGCCCCTTGTTAATCTCCATCTACCCCTCGTTTATCCCATCCGCTCCTGGTTCATCTCATCCGCCCCAATCGCCCTAGTTCATCCCATCCGCCCCTGGTTCATCCCATTTACCCTTCGTTCATCCCATTCGCCCCTCGTTCATCCCATCCTCCCCTCGTTAATCCCATTCGCCCCTCGTTCATCCCATCCTCCCCTCGTTCATCCCATCTACCCCTCGTTCATCCCATCCGCCCCTGGTTCATCCCATCCGCCCCTGGTTCATCCCATCCGCCCCTTGTTAATTTCCATATACCCCTCGTTCATCCCATCCGCCCCTGGTTCATCCCATCCGCCCCAACCGCCCTAGTTCATCCCATCCGCCCCTGGTTCATCCCATTTACCCTTCGTTCATCCCATCCGCCCCTCGTTCATCCCATCCTCCCCTCGTTCATCCCATCCGCCCCTCGTTCATCCCATCCGCCCCTCACTTCCCCATCCGCCCCTCGTTCATCCCATCCGCCCCTCACTTCCCCACCCGCCCCGTGACAACGGCCTTCACCTGTCCCCAAGCATCACAGTTTTTTTCACTACATGCCGCGCAGAACATTTTGAACTGCAGCAAGCAGCAGTCAGTCAGCGAGTATCAGTGAGCTCACTGGTGCTACAACAGAGCTTGTGGGCAGCCGCTGCAGACTGCTACCCAACTGCCATATTAGCGCATCATTAAATTTATGTAAAATAGATAAGCCCAATTCTCAGACCGGAATTATCTGGCGAGGGAATTCACTCGGAAAGGGAAGGTGGGCCCTCCTTACCTTAGAGGGCTGGGGTTAATAAAAATCGTTATCTGTCGCATGTTGATATCACAGGGTGCGTGCCTACAGTGAACGAAGGGGAGAGTTGAAATTTAGCGCAACAATTCAATTAGCCGTTATCTCGAAGGTGTCGCGCAATGCAGCAGCGCGTATGTGCAGTAAAAGCTTACTCTGCTGGAGAATTTCAAATAAAGTACACGATGTCACGCGATCTGTGCAGCTTTGCAGCCGAATCCGCCTGCTATTTCTCAGATGCGCAGTTCTGGTGCCGCTTGAATTGTACCATTGGAGCAGTGATAACAAATACGCAGTTGAATACTTGGCACAGAAAGCACACACTCAATTGGTTCCACGTGACCAAAACTGTTCGCTATCGCGGCAAGGTCAATTTGTGTTTCTAGTTTTCAAAAATAAGTACTTATTTGGTCTGTAACTGGGTCTCTACCATCTCTTTCTTTTCTTCTTCCACTGTATCCAAGTCACCAGATTTGGACAGCGGTATACATGGGCAGGGCATTGGGCCAGCCTGCTCGCTCTAAGGAATGGGTCCTGGCATAGATAAAGTATACTTTATCTATGGGTCCTGGTTTAGGAATTCTCTTCTGTACTCCACTTGGTTCTCCTACGGCTCTTTAATTATATTATTTTTTCTTTCAACTTCCTTGCACTTGTATCTTCCCATCTTTCCCTCTCCCTCTCTCCCTCCCTCTCTCCCTCCCTCTCCCTCTTCCTCTCCCTCTCCTCAGCTCTCCTTCTCTGTCTTCCCTTTCTCTCTCCATCTCCCTCTCCCTCTATCCCTCTCCCTCCCCCCTCTTTTCTCCCTCTCTCTATCAACCTCTCCTCTTCTCTATTCTATCCACCACCGCTTGTCCCGTAAAATGGCAAGGCTCCGGAGGCGGGTGGCCAGAAGCCAGGCCAAGGCCGGCTGGGGGGGGGGGGGCTCGATCCTGGCCAGAGCTCCACGCATAGAGTAGATCGGAAGGCCACAGCTATATTAAGATTCACGTGCTGTGCAATACTTCGTTCTTTTAAATGTTGACGAGGATTTGTTTTAATTGAAACTTTTGTAAGACCGCCGATCGGTTGATAAGCAAATCGCCATTTTCTGCAGCACAGTGTACTTCTAATAGATGTCATTCTTCTCTTCCTTATCAGAGCATCAGAATTTTTATTTCTGCAAGTCAATTTATAGCGTACCACCAACCTGTGAATCGGGTTTGATTCCCGTCAAAAAGCTATAAGAATTTCCCAAACTGCAGTAGATAAATAAAGGTAAATATCAACATGAAGTATTATTTGAGTTGCCGATGCATTTCGTCCATTTGCATTAGGACATTGTCAGGGTCTTTTTATTGAGAAACAATTTGAACGAATATTCAGTATATATAGATAGTTGAGAGTAACAAGAGTAGTTGAATTGAGTTTATTGATGTTGAATTGATGGTTGAATTGAAGTTGAATTGATGGTTTAAAACTTGTACATAGTAATCAATTTTTGATACAGTATTGGTTGGGTAAAGTGCATATCAGTTTCAAGCCAGTCCGGTCATTGACAAATCAGCTAAAAAATTCTGAGTTGACGGCTAGCCCCACCCATCGCAAGTTGGTTATTTAACGTGGGCTGTTTGGTCTTAATGTACAGGGCTTCTAATAGGCAGAGCATGTGATCTCTATTACAAAAATCAATAGCCTTTATCATTTCGTGTGGTTCAGCCTCACAACAAGAATTGCAGGTTAGCAGGTGTTCGTTAATAGCAGAGTTTTTTAGCCAGTGCTCTCTGACCCTCGTGTATAAGTGTCGTTTAGTTTTTCCTATGTAGGAGATGCTCTGGTCCTCAGAGCAAACAAATTTATACACGACACCAGCCGCGAGAGGACGTGGAACACTGGATTTCAACTTGCAGACAAACTTAGCAATCTTTTCGGTGCGAAACAACACGGATTTGAGTGTTTAAGTCTTTACGGAGCAGCTTTTCTAACTTCTTTTTAAACTCTATAGAACAAACACCAAAGTAAGGCAAAGTGATCAAACTGCCCCAAACTGCCTTCCCATCCGTGTTTTTTTCTATAGTAGCTTAAACAGGAAAGAAGTGCTGAATTTTGGGAAATGGGAAGGAAGTTGCTTCGGGTGGGCCTCGGAGAGAGAGAAGCGGACATCCAGCATTTATGACCTTCCTTCCGAACCCCCGCTGCCCTCTCTTCAACTGGGCAGCCCCATGCAGGATGCTGCCGCTGTCTCAGAGCTGGGTCTGCTCTGAAGGTGACAGAAACTAGAGGGGGGGGCAGATGGCCCTTAGCTTGACGGCTTTCCGCTGCCTGCTTGCTGCCGCATACACCGCTGCTCACGCCATACCAGCCGCCCTGGATTAAGGACTCAACCTCGCATTGTACCCAAGCGGCCACCGCCTTCCTTCACCGCCTCTGAGGCTCCAACTGATTTATCCTTCAACAGCGTCTGAGCCTCCCGGATCCATTGCGGTCAAGCAAGCCTTGCACTGAGATAAAGCCAGCACCGGTTTTGAAAATTTTTCAGCAAAACAGTCGGCAAAGGCAGCCTGGGTGGTATTAATCCTTCTTTGAGTTTGCGGAGCCGCCGGTGCCACAGCAACAACAGTCTGGCCAGGTGAACCTGCATGCTACCTCTGACCACTAAAGGTCAGTCTGGGAACAGGGGACCCCCGAATTTTTCTTTCAATTTCCTCCCTCCCCTCCCTGCAAATCTCCCTCCCTCTCGCAGCCCAACTCTGTCGGCGTCGCCCCTTTGTCCGGCCCGCTTCCAATTCCTTTGAGGTTCGCCCGCCCCACTCGCATCCTGCAGCTTCTTCACTGCTGCCGGGGATGCGAGTGGGTTCGCTCCCCGCCCAATGGGGGTTATGGAGAGCCTTGCACTTGTTGCCGCCGCTGGCCCCGATGCTTTGTCGGCAATTTTCCGGCTAACAGAAAATACAACCTGCCCACCCATCCACCTGTGGCTCCCGCCGCCCCACCGTGTCAAACTGCGGGCCTCCCGGGGGGGGGCGGTCCTGTCTAAAATCCGCGCCTCAATCTCTTCGACTTTTTCAAAGCGCAATACCTGCTGCTTGTCTTGTTATCTAACTGCTGCAGTTTCCCCTCAGCCGGCACATTAAACACCCGGGGGTCCCGGCAGTTTGAAACCTACCTGCATGTGCCGCGCTGCTCACTCGGCAAGCGCCTGTCTAGCCTCGCCTCTCATTGGCTGGGCGGCTTTTGGGGCCACCCTCGCAGCTGGAGGGGGCGTCCCTTACGCCAAGCATAAAAGCTCACCCGCCAAAAGACAGACTCTGGCAGTCGTTTTTTAAAGAAGAAAACAGCTTAGAGTTGACAAGCGTCAAAGCTGCTCACTTTGGATGCCTACAGAGGCTCGCTAGCGCCTTCGCTCAACGGTGTCTTCGGAGAAGATTTGTTTAAAATGACAGCAGCTGACGAAGCCGAGCGGTTCATCATGGAGCTGCTGAGCGAGCCAGCGGAACCGCAGCCTGGCTGGCGGGCTGACGACCTCGCCGAGCTGGACAGCAGCCACTTTGACGCCATGCGACACGCCTTTGACGATCTGCTGACGTACGACAGCGCAACCTTGATCGGGATGTACCAGCTGGCGCCGCAGCCACCGCAGCAGCAGCCGCTGCCTCTGCCGCAGACACGGCAGTTCCCCGAGTTGCTTTCCGTTGACCTCGACGATGACCAGGCACTGGAGCAGCTACGGCCGCAGCAGCTGCAGAAGTCGCAGTTCGCCGCCTGCTCCGAAGCCGCTCTGCTGGCAATGCGCCGGCGCTCAGACTCCGGCTACTCAGCATCAACCCGGAGTCCATGCAGCGAAGGCAGCAGCTACTGCGAGTCGAATTCGCCTCAGCAGGTGCCGCTGCCGCTGCCGCAACCGCCGCCGCCGCCTCCTCCTCTATCGCTGTGGCAAAGCGACGAGAAGCCTCCGACAGCCGGCGGTCTCGATGAGGGCTTCAGCGACACCGCCAGAGGGCGCTGCCGTGCCGGCTTTCAATCGAAGTTTCGAATTGGAAAAATTCGAAGTAAGCGCAAATCTGCAGCGTAGGGAAATCCATAAATAATGCTGCAAATCCCCGCTGTCTGTAAAGTCCGCACACAGCTGTGCAGGAATGCACGGGCTGATCCCCCACCTTCTATCCATAATCATATCCAGTGAACTAAAGGCTTACATTCACTGCACACGGATGGAAAGAGGGCGACACTGCTTGTGCTTGAAAACACATTGATGAAGCGTTATAGTACAGTTCTTATTAAGTCGCAAGCTCCACGATCAAGTCCTCCGCCTTCTTCTGCCCACGCAGAGCCCAAGAGCCGGCAGTTGCAGCTGTGGGAGTTTCTCTACCAGCTGCTCCACGAGGCCTCGGACAGTCCGGCTCTGGTCTGGGAGAGCCGGGCGGACGGTGTGTTCCGCATCGAGCGCCCGGCCGCCCTGGCCGAGGCGTGGGGCCGGCACCGCTGCCGCAGCAGCATGACCTACGAGAAGATGTCCCGCACGCTCAGGTACTACTACGAGAAGCAGCTCATCACCAAGGTGACGGGCCGGCAGCACACCTACAGATTTCACTACGACAAATTTCCTCAGTAACCAACTAATGGCCCACCTGTGCCCCCAACTGATAGTCTTCTGTCTGGTCTGACTGGCATTGTGCTAATCATTTCTACACAACTATCACGATTTTTCCACTGAATCGTCTCAATCAGTGATTTCCGCCTCCAATCGTTTCTTCTATGCGCTCCATTAGCATCGAATTTTATCTCCGTAGTTTTGCATTTCTGCTGTTTTTTCTGCTACAGACGCGGTTGAATAGTAATCTGGGAGGGAGGGGGCGCAGTTGGTAAAGACCCTGAAGATGTGTTGTTCGCTTCGGCCCATAGCTCGGGTGAAAACGTGCTCAGAGGAAGGGCTGGCAGTGCTTGTCTTGGGGTAGAAGAAAGAAAACAAGAGCACAGCTCAGTCTTTGCTTGCTTTCGAGACCCCCGCGGCAGAGGGTCAGGGCTGACTCAGGTGAGTTACAACTGTTTTCTCAGAGAGCAAAATTCGGATGTAAACAATAGTGAAACATCGGGATTCACATAGTGAAACTAGACTCATTGTGGTTTCCACTACTACTACTGCTAGTAGCACAGTCTGTAAATCCAAATTGTAAATTTCCTGCTTGTTGTTCAGCCTTAGCTTTTTCCATTATTTAACATAGAGAGATTGTCAGGTATAGGTAATTGCAGTCTCTGATCTCTTCAGGTGAGCATCACCCAGATTTGGCTGGCTCCTTCGGCCGGCTGCAAGAAACTCTGTTTTATATTTTCCTCCGCTTCCTTTATAGGATTCAACTGTATTTTATTACCTCCACAAAACCGATAGTTTTCCTGTAAGCTACTCACATCTCAGTAGCATATCTGCACACATGCAGCTAAAAATTGATTTTTTGCTCGAAAAATTGATGTCGATTTTTTTTTATCGGATCCTGCTCAGGCCGCAGAACAGTGATAAACACTCGCTCTCTGACCGACTTGGGACCAGCGCGCCCCGCAGACTGCTGTTGATTTTATCCGCCTCAGAAATTGCCTAACTAAACTGCTTCGCCGTATTAAAATATTCTCATTGTGTAGCAAAACTCCTTGCGACATTCACTGCCTTCACTCGTCAATTGTCTCGTCAATTTTCCCCAAACGAAAACCGATCGCATCTCGCTCTGAGCACTTGCAAAAACGAGTTTTGAGTCAATGATCCAGTAAGTCAAGCTATGCATTCTTCATCACCATGGTTACAGCAGTTCGAGTTGGGTGGTGACTATACAGCAACCAATTGAATATAAAACTTAACTGCTAGCTGCAGTGGCTTACGCCTGCTGCGCTGCAAGGTTCGCAATGTTTGTGCTTATTTAAACTTGTCTGAATATTCGTAAGCTATCTATTTTCTACAATCAATACGCATTCATTTTATGAGAAAGACACGCGTTAAACCCCGCCCGCCCGCCGGTCGATCGATCGGTCCACTCAGCTTTAGATATAAGATTGAACTAATTAATTGATTTTATCTGGTAAATTCATTTATCGCAATATAGTGATATAAATACAGATTCAGACTGGCTTCTCTAGCTCAGTTTAGGGTTCGTTTTGAGCAATTGTGTGAGCAAAACATACACTAGGTTGATGGAGCAGGAAATTTACTGCAGTTGATGCAGCGAAAAATAGAGGTAAAGATGAACACAAAAGCAAGGAATACGACGATTTGAAATGTATAAAAATAGATCTTCGAGCTTCAGATGTTATCAACGTGCGTTTTTATGCCGGCATTCGAGCCGGGCAAGCCGGCTAAACAAATCAAATTGTAAACAAGAAACAAGGCCAGATTCTGGGACAAAAATATGACTCAGAAACACGAGCCCGTTGCATGAAAGAAAAATACGAGTAGCTCACATCGGTACCGAAGACACATATGCGCATGTAAACACCTGGGAAATTCTGTTTTGATTACCGGCGTAAGCAAACGATATGAAAGAAACAACAACACCTGTAATTATGCAAGGGTTAAATCAAGTACAAATTATGCAGCTATTTGCGCATAAGAAATGCATGATTATGTCTAATATTTACACATGTACTCATGACTAATTTACGGACAACATTTACATATACATGTACTCCTCCTACATGTATATCGACATATGCCGATTTCAATTTAGACGTCTATAGCAAGTGGTTTTCGTTTAACCATTAGGAAGCCAAAGGCCGGCACCGCGGCAATTATCAAAACGGCCGCAAAAGCCCTCAGACTAAAAAATGTCTATGGCATCAAAAAGCATCTCCCCAATCACTAAAGAAATGCCCAGTATGGCCTGCTGTGCATTTAAGATTTACTGATTTAAAAAAGTCCATCATGTTGTTCCAGTCAAGGACGACTTAAGTAGAAGGACGGGAAACCTCGTTTCTTAGAAATTTTTGAAGGCAATTTTTCCCGAAAAAATACACTACGGAGATAGGAAGTTTTCATTTTTTCAGCACAAAAATGGTTATTGCGTTTGATAGGAGGCAGATCCTGTGTTCGTCTTTTGATATGTTGTGCCTTTTTTATTGCTCTATCGATATTTATAAAGCTTTTCGTTCAGAAAATTATGATTCTATGTTAATTTTTTGTTCTACGTATATTTTCGCGTGTCTTGTGCTGGAAATACATTAGAATGCCACGGCTCGGCCCTTTAGCTTCATGAGTCTATTTTATCATTCTTACCCGACTGTGTAGCAAATATTTGTAACAGAGATGATAAAATAGGTTCATAAAACCAAATATTGGAGCTGTGTCATGCATTTTTGTGATTTTTAGATACAGGAAATATACGTAGAATAAAAAATTAACATAGAACCATAATTTTCTGAACGAAAAGCTTTATAAATATCGATAGAGCAATAAAAAAGGCACAACGTATCAAAAGATGAACACTGGATCTGCCTCCTATCAAACGCAATAACAATTTTTGTGCTGAAAAAATGAAAACTTCCTATCTCCGTAGTGTATTTTTTCGGGAGAAAGTGCCTTCAAAACTTTTCTAAGAAACGAGTTTTCCCGTCCTTCTACTTAAGTCGTCCTTGGTTCCAGTATGTTTTGACTCCAATGTTAAAAGTAAATTAGCATGCGTAGTGAAAATACGTGGTGATGCACAAATGCATGGTCGTATTGAATGTATAGCTTACTTTTATCACTAATAAAACAACTAAAAATGTAACCGGTTCCAAACAAAACAAGGATACGAAAAGAAAAGTGTAGCAGGTTTCAAGTTGGGAGACGCCAATACAGGACTGCAAGTGGGACTTCAATGTGTTCCGTGCCAGATCCTGAAGCATGCATCTGGACAGAGACCAGGATTTCCCGGGACATTGACTGCAGCAAAATACTGTCTTCTTAGCTGAAACGTCAGGGTTTCAAAGAGCACATTCGGCATCGTTTGCTTGGGCCTGGGCTTCCGTTACTGGGAGACTCAATTGGCGAATGAATTGGATGGTTGGCCTGCATCGGGGCTGGAACCTGAGTCGGTGATCGAGTGCGTCCCTGTCCTGAGTCGCGGATCAGCGTCTTGATGCTATTCTCTAGGAAAGTTAAAAAATTGGCTGTCCCACCAAATTTCTTGTTCAGCGTCCAAGAGTTTCGTCCAAGCGTGAGAATCAGGTGAAACGCGACTTTCTGGAACCATTTGTAGGACTTACGATTTGGATGGTACATCAAGATGCATCAAGTCGATCAACACCGCCCATGTTGCGATTGTACTGCACGACAGCTGTTGGCTTCGGAATTTGTTCAACTTGACCACCGCGACGAACTCTGCGAACATCAGGTGCAAGCGGCAGGCATGTTTGTGTCCAGAAGGTAGACGACTTTTGTTCCTGAGGCCTTTCTGTCTGCTAGCTTGATAAGCGAGTGTCTGATTGCACCTTTTGAAGAAACCCTGACAGAGTAATCAGAAATTTTTCTTGCGATTCTCTCGGGATTCCACGATCCTTTCGAACAGTTCCGGTGAGCAGTCTTTTTGTTGAACAATTAGATGGCCAATCTGTGTGACGTAAACCAACTGTCCGTGAATTTGTGATATCCTTCACACAGCAGTTCGCGGCTAAGCCCAACAACGACTCGTTCGCTCAAGGAGAGCGCATCGCATTGGAGACCGGCAGCGAAGGTTGCGTGCTCGGCCTCAACGGAACGCAGCAGGAAATTTCACAGGTATCCCGTCGTGGACTCATTCAGACAATACAGTTTGATGCCGTACTTTGCCTTCTTGTTTGGAATATATTGCTTCAGCAGAAGTCTCCCCTTGTACAGAATCAACGTCTCGTCGATGGCGACATCCTGCTCTGGTCGGTAGGTTTCGCGACAAATTCGGCTAATCAAATCCAGAAAAGGCCTTTACGCTCGTACACAGTGGGTCGTTGATATTGAACTCTCGGCAGTCGTAGCACCGGAAGTGGGCCAGTAGTTGAAGAAATCGCCAACGGGGAAGGCTCTCGGCTTGCGAAAGTATGGATTCCGATCCGATACATGACGTCTGTGGACCAGTAGTGGCGTATGGTCGGCTTGCTGTTGATGCCCATGAAGAGCACCATGCCCAGAAACTTTTTCATCTCGGCCACACAGCATGGTTTAAGAGCAGACACTCCAGCAGGCAACTCTTCCTCGCCAGTTTCTGCTCTCTCCTGCTGGAACTCCCTGACTGCCAACCACATTCGCTCATTGATCCATGTGACAAGACTGGTGAGAAACTCTTCAGTCAGGAATATTAATAAAAAGTTTGTCATACCATCGTCTGCATTCTCTGGTAGATTGATGATGCGTCTTCCGAATCGGATTCGAGTCCTAGTCTGCGCAAGGCGTACTTTTAGCTGTCCTTTTCGGGCGTGTAGAAGCAATTTGTTGGATAAGGAAAGTTCAAACAGGAACTAGCAGAAAAAACTCTAATTTAAATGTACGTCATTCTGCTCACAGTGACACTAGGAAGCTGGATTTGGCAAAAAGCTACAAAAATTGGACCTGGGATAGGAGAGAACAAGCAAAGGGGACAATTAGGGACTATATGTAAACTTAAGCTCATAAGGTGGAATCCCTAATTGTGGAACACCATTTGGAATCAGCGCCTCTGGAAGTCAGACGCGTCTGCTGACGTCTTCAACGTTCTATTGGATTACTGTCCGGGAATTGCGGCAATTTACTTGTACACGTGACATTATGTCCAAGCATGGCAGATAATGTTGATCTCAGTAGCTTTACTGCATTCCTACTCGGTGGGCGTGATCACTTACGTAGTAACTGTACACTTATAATAGTTAACACTTATAAGTTGAGTATCATGCGTATTGCGTAGTAGTTCATCTTTTCATTCAAATTTAATTCTGTAAGGTTTCTACGTGTTTTTTCTTGCCCAGTGTAATTTACATAGCCAAATTTAATTCCATCCTTTCGTAATTGATTCAAAGGAAACAATAAACATGCACTGCATTCGCGTACAACGGATGGCACGGAATTTGTTTGATTTTTGGTTTTCAGTTGATTTGAACGATGAAAAGGTCCATAAATTGAAAAGGCCGGTCCAATACAACAACTCAATTCAATAAGATACGCTCGTAATTTGAAAATAGCGCAAACTAAGAACACTTTGGAAGCATTGATTTTTCCACTGAAAGGACATCTATATACAGTTTTAAATAGATACAAAAAATATTTTTTAGTCTCAGGCTTTTAATATTCTCATTCTCAAGGCACATATTCTGCAAATTATATGACTTAAAAGCGGACCAGATTTTTAATTTACGCGATTGGTTTTAAAAGTTGTTTAAAGTAAAACAAAATCGCTGAGCGCTAATTTCTTTTCTTATTGAAACGATATTATTGTTTTAAATTTTACGCTTCTATTTATATATTAGTTAATGATACACGATTTTTCCTCAGTATTTTTATGTACGATGCAAAAAACGCGCGATAAATAACCGAAAATTTGATTACCAATGTCATTCAGAGAAATAACTAAATGCTTCCGTGTACCATGTTTTCTTTTGAGGGCATGTTTTGTTTCTACACCTATCTCAACCCAGCAGACTTCAACAGCTGCTTTTTTACTAAAAACGCAGATTTTTACTTTATGCAGCTGTATCATGCGGAAAGTACTGGAGTAGCAACTGAATTGTATTTAAAAAGATACATCATACAGCATGACAACATAGATAGTATAGCATTGTACGAACGTTAACATTTTGTATACTAAAAATGGTCTGTCGGTAGGTATATATCTATCTATCTAGGTATCCAGGTACGTGATCGATTTCAGAAAATTTTAACTAAGCAGTAAATTTTATAAATAAGATAATTCTATCATGGGGGATACAAGGGATAATACTTTATGCATTTGGTCAAGTCCTAATTTATAGCAGAAGATATACATAATACTATCCTCTAGAATAATGACTCTATCTTTTCATTGCATTAGCTATGTATCTTCTATATTGTGATTTTAATATGTATGAAAAGTAATGGCTGCTTGGGAAAATATTTTAGCAATTAATGACAACCTTCATTTCAATATCCTTATTTAAAAAAGAATAAAAAAAGGGCTCTCAAAGCCAGAAAAATAGAATATTAGCAATAAATAAGTTTACTATTGCAAGTCCAATTATATATTTAAATGATACTAAATATATATTTATTATATATTATTAAACTTACTAGTTGGTATCTCAAAGCCCAAAATTATTAAACAAATTATTAAGCATAACTTTATAGTTTTTCAAGAATTATTTTCCAGAATATTAATTGATCTTGTATCTTTTCCTATCACCCCCAAGTTGTGCAACAAAGCATTTTACAAATATTTACTCTCTCAGCCAATTCCATTTCAGCCCTGAGTTGCAAATGTTGTGACGATTGCCTCAAACCACCTGTATAATATTTGAATATTGATCTCCACCAGATTAGTTCTGTACAAACGATACGAAGGCCAGACTGCCTGCCATGTCATCCAGTCGGCAGTCTTCATCTCTATTCGGCAGCGCTGCCGATCGCAATCGCCGGCTTCGCCAGCTGCAGGACAAGTTTAACGCACCTCAGCAGAACGGCTCTCTGCATCAGGCCTCAGCGCAGCAACTGCGCCGCCCTACCGCCGCCGCCAAGACCGCCAGTCAGCCCGGGCGGCCCGTGTCCATCGTGAATCCTTTGAAACCCGCGCTGAAGGCTCAGCCAGGCGTTCCCTCGTTGGTCGCTTCCCTGCCGCAAGCGGCTGAGTCACCTGAGCAGCAGCAGTCACCGCAGCCGCCGTCTCATCATTCAGTTCACTTTCTGGAGTCGCCATCGCCCGAGAAGCAGCAGCCGGCTCCGCCGCAGGCGCAAAAGCTCGAGCCGATGTTCCCGTTCGCCACGTACCTCGGCCCGGTGAGCGGCCCTCCTGCAAGTTCCGCTGAGGCCAAAAACAGCCGCCCGCGCCAGCAGGTTGTCGGCAGGATGGGCGTCGGCGGCGGAGGCGGCGTCCGGTACCCGCCGGCCGCAGTCGCCGCTGCAGACGATCGCGTCAGCCCCGTCAAAACCGCTGCGGACGTTGCCGCCGGTCCCTCCGAGTACGCCAACTCGACGGTGGTGACAGCTGCGTCGGTTGCAGAGCCGGTGCACCGCCGATCGAGACTTCGCTCGCCTCCACCACCGGAGCAGCCGCAACAACAGCAGCAGCAGCTTCAACAACAACAACAACAACAACAACAAAAACAAAAACAACACCATCAACAACAACAGCAACAGCAGAAGCAACAGCAGAAGCAGCAGCAACAGCAGCAGCAACAGCAGCAGCAACAACAGCAGCAACAACAGCAGCAACAGTATTATCAGCCCGAACCGCAGCTTGCTCCGCCTCGGCCGCAACCGTCGCCGCGAATTCGAAGTCCGCGACCGCCAACTCCGCAATTGTCGTCGTCTCCCTCGCCTCCGCCGCCGACTCCGCCGCTGTCGCAGCCAGCTCGCCCGCCTGATCGGCCGGCCCGCCGGGCGGCGGCGCGGAAGCCGCGCGGCAGCGGCAGAGCGGCGGCCTCCCAGCCGGAGCCTCAGCCGCAAGCAGATCCAGAGAGCGCCAACCGCAAGCAGCACGCTGACGATGTGGTCCGCGAGCTGATCTCCATGGACCGGGTGATCAGCAATGTTGACGAAGATCTCGGCTGCATCGACAGCACCATCGGCCGCATGACCAGCAAGACTCTGTCAATGACGGCCGCCGCGGCAGCCGGTGACAATCAAGGTGATGATGGCTATTCTGTCGGCAACGAGTCTCTGGGCGACGCTCAGGTTCAAACGGAGCCAGTTGCTGCTTCTAGAAAGAAACAGAGAAAAAAGTCTTCCAGCAGCAGCAGCAGCAGCTCCTCTAGCAGCAGCAGCAGCAGCTCCAGCTCTTCTAGTAGCAGCAGCAGCCGCAAGAAGAAGAAAAAGTCCAAAGCAGCCGTGCCATTTCGCTCCTACGCATCTTCTGTTGAGCCGGCGGAGTCGGCAGCCAGGCAGCAGCGCAAGTCGCGCCGCCCGGAGTCGCCGATCTACGCCAATCTGGCGCCTCCTTTGCCCACTGGCGCGGAGGCTTGGCGTGGCGCCGGCGCGGTGCCTGGGCAGCTGCAGGAGCAGCGCCAGCGGGGATCCAAGAATCGGGTAAGTTGCTCAGGGCGCTCTTTTCTATCTCATTTAAATACTATTTTTTCTGAAATTCTGACTCTTTGCTCTCTTTCTGGTTCTCCTTGCTCTCTTTTTCTGACTCTCCTCGCTCTCTTTTTGTGACTCTCCTCGCTCTCTTTCTGACTCTCCTCGCTCTCTTTCTGACTCTCCTCGCTCTCTTTCTGACTCTCCTTGCTCTCTTTCTGACTCTCCTCGCTCTGTTTCTGACTCTCCTTGCTCTCTTTCTGACTCTCCTCGCCCTTTTTCTGGACTCTCCTTGCTCTCTTTTTCTGACTCTCCTTGCTCTCTTTTTCTGACTCTCCTCGCTCTGTTTCTGACTCTCCTCGCTCTGTTTCTGACTCTCCTCGCTCTCTTTCTGACTCTCCTCGCTCTGTTTCTGACTCTCCTCGCTCTCTTTCTGACTCTCCTCGCTCTGTTTCTGACTCTCCTCGCTCTCTTTCTGACTCTCCTCGCCCTTTTTCTGGACTCTCCTTGCTCTCTTTTTCTGACTCTCCTTGCTCTCTTTTTCTGACTCTCCTCGCTCTCTTTCTGACTCTCCTCGCTCTCTTTCTGACTCTCCTCGCTCTGTTTCTGACTCTCCTTGCTCTCTTTCTGACTCTCCTCGCTCTCTTTCTGACTCTCCTCGCCCTCTTTCTGACTCTCCTCGCTCTCTTTCTGACTCTCCTCGCTCTCTTTCTGACTCTCCTCGCCCTCTTTCTGACTCTCCTCGCTCTCTTTCTGACTCTCCTCGCCCTCTTTCTGACTCTCCTCGCTCTCTTTCTGACTCTCCTTGCTCTCTTTCTGACTCTCCTCGCCCTCTTTCTGACTCTCCTTGCTCTCTTTCTGACTCTCCTCGCCCTCTTTCTGACTCTCCTTGCTCTCTTTTTCTGGACTCTCCTTGCTCTCTTTCTGACTCTCCCTGCTCTCTTTCTGATTCTCTCCACCTACTTTTTCTGCCAATTGTATTGAAACCGCATTTTTAGTTTTTAAATAGCATTTTTGCATAATGTTTGCGCAGAGCCCAACTGCCTTATTAAACATATTGCAGTAAAGAATTCCTGTCAAGTGAAGCACGGGTTCAATAGCTATTCATTATGAAGGGAAGGCCTTCGTCAGTCAGCCAGAAAGCGCTGCGCAGTTTTTTTAACAGCATTCCTGCATTCTAATTGCGCGGTTGCGTGCTTATTTGTATGGCTCTGCTTGCAGGATTTGTTGCTAGGGGGCGATCGGGTCTCGTTTGTCAGTTGCAACTATCAACTAAATTATTGCATATTTTCAAAAATTCGCAGAATCCCGCCGAGTCTCGCCGATCCCGGCACGCTTCCGCTGATCCGCTGATTGCGTCATCCCAGCTGGCGCCACCGGCTGAACCGCGGCGCCACAGGTCCGCAACCCCGGACTCGAGCCGGGTGCGCCACTCGCCTGGCAAGGTCAGTTTGATGCTGCGTGTCTCATCTGTATATCCTGCATCTATTCTCACCTGTATATCCTGCATCTATTCTCACCTGTGTATCCTGCATCTATTCTCACCTGTATATCCTGCATCTATTCTCTTCTGTATATCCTGCATCTATTCTCTTCTGTATATCCTGAATCTATTCTCACCTGTATACCCTGCATCTATTCTCACCTGTATACCCAGAATCTATTCTCACCTGTATACCCTGCATCTATTCTCACCTGTATATCCTGCATCTATTCTCTTCTGTATATCCTGCATCTATTCTCACCTGTATACCCTGCATCTATTCTCACCTGTATATCCTGCATCTATTCTCTTCTGTATATCCTGCATCTATTCTCTTCTGTATATCCTGCATCTATTCTCACCTGTATATCCTGCATCTATTCTCACCTGTATATCCTGCATCTATTCTCACCTGTATATCCTGCATCTATTCTCACCTGTATATCCTGCATCTATTCTCACCTGTATATCCTGCATCTATTCTCACCTGTATACCCTGCATCTATTCTCACCTGTATACCCTGCATCTATTCTCACCTGTATATCCTGGGTGTATTCTCACCTGCCTGTGTATGAGAGCGTGCCTTCGAAAAATCGAATTCAACTGTGATTTCCGCCCAGGTCGCCGACTTCCCTCAAGGCCCTGACGCCGACCACGCCGCAGATGTCTACCGAAGGCACCGACGGAGTCGTCATCGCGGCGAATCGGACGAGCCGGCATCCGCATCGGCCTCCGTCTCGCTGGACTTTGACGACGAAGTTGAAAGCGAAGCCGCCTCGAACGGCCGCCGCTACAACAGCCGGCAGCGGCAGCAGGCTCCCATCTACCTCAACATGTCGTACGAGAGCGACTCCTCCCGCGCCAACTCCAGCGCCACCTACCGCAGGCAGAGCCGGCAGCAGTCCGGCAGCCATCGCCGGCATCCGGCCGCTGTCGCGGCGGCGTCGCGCGGCAGCTCGCTGGCTCGGGCGGTGCGCCAGCAGCAGACCCGGTCGGCCGACCTCACCGGCTTCGAGGAGGATGGCGACGACAGCGCGGCGGCCGGCTGGGACTCGCGGCGCCAGGAGAGCCAGTACGCCAACCTGGCTAGCCTGGCTCGCGCCCGCAGCCTCGACCACCTGCGCGTCGCCGCGTCGTCCGCTCAAAGCAGCAGCTCGTCGGTTGTCGGCTCGGTGTCGCCGATGCTCGGGCCGGCTGGCAGCTCCGCCTCGCTGCACCTGGCCGCCAGGGACACGGACGAGCTGGCCGGCATGCTGGAGCGCTATCTTCGACGGCGTCGCGACGAGAAGATCGGCCGCCTGATGCGCGCCCTGGCCAAGCACGACCCGGCCAAGTACGCCCGGCTCATGTCGCGCTACGCCGACGTCATCGGGGGCGGCGTGGTTGCCGAGCAGCGGCTGCCGGCCTGGGGACGCGCCACCGCCGCCACTCCTGTCGCCTCCCTTCGACGGTCGGTCAATCTGGACGCAGACGTTGATGATGATGAGGTAGAGAGGCTGCAGTTGGAGCCGGGCATTGTGTACCTGCCAGTGCCGCTGGTTAACAATGACGGTCGTCGGATTGACGACAACTCGTTGGCCGTTGTCAGGGACGCTCCCGGTGGCGTCGCTATGGAGCAGGTGGGGATTGAACGGCTGTTGCATTGGGGAGACTGAGAATGGGAAGCCAGGGGACGGGGAGACAGGGGATGGGAGCCAGGGGATGGGCAGACAGGGGATGGAGAGCCAGGGGATGGGTAGACAGGGGATGGAGAGCCAGGGGATGGGTAGACAGGGGATGGGGAGACAGGGGATGGGAGCCAGGGGATTGGCAGACAGGGGATGGAGAGCCAGGGGATGGGTAGAAAGGGGATGGGGAGCCAGGGGATGGGCAGACAGGGGATGGAGAGACAGGGGATGGGTAGACAGGGGATGGGGAGCCAGGGGATGGGGAGACAGGGGATGGGTAGACAGGGGATGGGGAGACAGGGGATGGGAGCCAGGGGACGGGGAGACAGGGGATGGGGAGCCAGGGGATGGGGAGACAGGGGATGGAGAGCCAGGGGATGGGGAGACAGGGGATGGAGAGCCAGGGGATGGGTAGACAGGGGATGGGGAGACAGGGGATGGGGAGACAGGGGATGGGGAGACAGGGGATGGGGAGCCAGGGGATGGGGAGACAGGGGATGGAGAGACAGGGGATGGGGAGACAGGGGATGGGGAGACAGGGGATGGAGAGACAGGGATTGAGAGAGAATCTGAGCGGAAGCTGTGGGTGAGTGGGAAAGAAGGTGAAAATGGAGCGATGGAGAGTAAAGAAGGGAGTGAGAAAGAGAAGAGAGATTTCATTGGCCCGCCTCATGGACAATAAAACTCACAACTTTTCTGTAGCCTACTGACAGTAGTAGCATGCGCAACTTGCTGGGCCTCCCCGCAGGCTCGCCAGATCATGTGGGACGCCAGCGAGCCAGAGGTGGCGCTGCCTTATACCATATCCGGCCCGGCCCCGGAGCCGGAGCCGCCAACGCCGCTGCCGGCGAAACTCTCCTCCGCCGGCGCCTCCGCCTGGCGCCACGTGGACACTCGGGTGCAGGACTTCATCGACAAATCGCCGCCGACTCTGGGCAGCTTCTCCGGCCTCGTTGGCCGCCTCTGCTCGCCTT
This sequence comes from Macrostomum lignano, assembly GCA_002269645.1. Lineage (NCBI taxonomy): Eukaryota > Metazoa > Platyhelminthes > Macrostomidae > Macrostomum > Macrostomum lignano. Next base: position 189,302 of record NIVC01001441.1, on the reverse strand, counting down.
GCCGCACCGAGACGGAGCGCTGCCGGGCGCTGTTCGTCTATCTCACCTGCCACTCGGCCGACAGCTTCGGCCGGCCTGTGCTCTACGACAGCCGGGCGCCGGCGTCCACGCTGGTGGGCTGGCTGCGCCGGCTCGGCCGCGGGGCCGCCTGCCCGCACGAGCTGTTCGCCCTGCTGTGCAGCCGCGCCGGCCTGCACTGCCAGCTCATCGCCGGCTACTCCAAGGGCGCCAGCTACCTGCCTGGCGCCAATCCGGCTGCCGCTGCCGGGTCCAGATTTCGCAACACCTGGACTGCTGTGCACCTGGACGGAGCCTGGCGGTTTGTCAACGTAGCCTGGGGCGCCTGGCCAAGGCGGGCCGCCGCTGGAGCCGCCGCCCCAGCCGCCACCCCCGCCGGTCCGGACGAGTTTTTCTTCCTAACGGACCCGTGGCAGCACCTGCACCTGCACCTGCCTGACGACAAGCGCTGGCAGCTGCTGCGCGACCCCGTCGCCATGGCGGCGTTCGTCCGGATGCCGCTGCTCAGGTCGCCGTTTTTTAACGCGGGACTGCGGCTGCTGGACTGGCGCTCCGACCGGCTGGAGGCCGACGCCGACACGGGCTGGCCAGCGCCGTCGTCTCGTTGCCCGTCGGAGCCGCCGATGGCCTCCGGGCGGCCTGTCAGCTGACGGCCTGGGAGGCGCCGGAGACGCCGCTGTCAGGCGGTGCCGTGGCCTGCCTGCTGGGCGGCGGGGGCGGCGGTGTGGCGCCTACCCTGCGACTGATGGCGCGACCGCCCAGGGCCGGGCGGTTCTTGCTGAGCCTGTTTGTCGGCCAGAGGGTGAGCGAGAGCGAGAATGCAATTGTGGGGATGCGAAATTTTATAAGGATATGAGAATCGGGAGAATGATAAGTGAGAATCATGAGAGTGAGAAATTAGAATAATGAGATTGAGAAATGAGAATCATGAGAATGAGAATTATGAGAATAGGAATCATGAGAATAAGAATCAGGAGAATAAGAGTCATGAGAACAAAAAATGAGAATCATGAGAACGAGAAATGAGAATCATGAGAATGAGAAATAAGAGGAATTAGAATAATGAGATTGAGAAATGAGAGTCATGAGAATGAGAAATGAGAGTCATGAGAATAAGAAATAAGAGTCATGAGAATGAGAAATAAGAGTCATGCGAATAAGAAATGAGAGTCATGAGAATGAAAAATGAGAGTCATGCGAATGAGAAATAAGAGTCATGAGAATGAGGAATGAGAATCATGAGAATGAGAAATAAGAGTCATGAGAATGAGAAATGAGAGTCATGAGAATAAGAAATAAGAGTCATGAGAATGAGAAATGAGAGTCATGCGAATGAGAAATGAGAGTCATGAGAATGAGAAATGAGAGTCATGCGAATAAGAAATAAGAGTCATGCGAATGAGAAATAAGAGTCATGAGAATGAGAAATGAGAGTCATGAGAATGAGAAATGAGAGTCATGAGAATAAGAAATGAGAATCATGAGAATGAGAAATGAAAGTCGTGAGAATGAGAAATGAGAATCATGAGAATGAGAAATGAGAGTCATGAGAATGAGAAATAAGAGTCATGAGAATGAGAAATGAGAGTCATGAGAATAAGAAATGAGAATCATGAGAATGAGAAATGAGAGTCATGAGAATGAGAAATGAGAATCATGAGAATAAGAAATAAGAGTCATGAGAATGAGAAATGAGAGTCATGCGAATGAGAAATGAGAGTCATGAGAATGAGAAATGAGAGTCATGCGAATAAGAAATAAGAGTCATGCGAATGAGAAATAAGAGTCATGAGAATGAGAAATGAGAGTCATGAGAATGAGAAATGAGAGTCATGAGAATAAGAAATGAGAATCATGAGAATGAGAAATGAGAGTCATGAGAATAAGAAATGAGAATCATGAGAATGAGAAATGAGAGTCGTGAGAATGAGAAATGAGAATCATGAGAATGAGAAATGAGAGTCATGAGAATGAGAAATAAGAGTCATGAGAATGAGAAATGAGAGTCATGAGAATAAGAAATGAGAATCATGAGAATGAGAAATGAGAGTCATGAGAATGAGAAATGAGATCATGAGAATGAGAAATGAGATCATGAGAATGAGAAATGAGAGTCATGAGAATGAGAAATAAGAGTCATGAGAATGAGAAATAAGAGTCATGCGAATGAGAAATGAGAGTCATGCGAATGAGAGTCGAAGAGCCACCCACAGAAGGCTTTTCCTAAAAAGCGGCATTCCAATTTCTATTAAAATTTGTTTGCCCCCAGGAGAAGCAGCAACAGCTGCTCGCCGCCACTCTGCTGGTGAATTGCGCCCAGCAGCCGTCGACCCGTCGCACCCCAGCGTCGCCGTTCCCGCCGGACCCCGCCAGTCAGCCCATCGGCGAGACGCCCGCCGCCGCCCGCCTCGGCGTCGGGTTTCCCGGCGCGGACCCCCTGCTGCGGCATCAGCCGGGTGGCGAGCCGCCCCACCAGCGACTGCCGCTGACGCTGCTGGCGCCCGCCGAAGCCGGCACCGGCCTCCGCATCGCGCACACCCTGACCAGATACGCGCCTGGCGCGGCGGAGAGATGCGACTCCTTCGCGCTGCTGCAGGGCGGGCGCGAGTACTGGCTGGCCTGTCCGCAGACCGGGGGCTCGGGCGCTGCCGCCTGCCTGCTGTCGGTGAGTGACCGCTAAGTGCCGTTGGATGAATCACTAACAGATGTTTTTTAATTGGCTCAAAGATTCACGCTTAAATTGAATGAGTCACACTCGTCTCTGTGAATGAGTCACACTCGTCTCTGTGAATGAGTCACACTCGTCTCTGTGAATGAGTCACACTCGTCTATGTGAATGAGTCACACTCGTCTCTGTGAATGAGTCACGCTCGTCTCTGTGAATGAGTCACACTCGTCTCTGTGAATGAGTCACGCTCGTCTCTGTGAATGAGTCACACTCGTCCCTGTGTCCCTGTGAATGAGTCACACTCGTCCCTGTGTCCCTGTGAATGAGTCACACTCGTCCCTGTGTCCCTGTGAATGAGTCACACTCGCCATTGAATGAGTCACACTCGCCATTTAATGAGTCACACTTGCCATTGAATGAGTCACACTCGTTGTGATGAGTCACACTCGTTGTGATGAGTCACACTCGTTGTGAATGAGTCACACTCGTTGTGATGAGTCACACTCGTTGTGAATGAGTCACACTCGTTGTTAATGAGTCACATTCAATCCCAAACGAGTCATGCATTCAAAGTTACGCGGCCGCTGTCTCCAGGTGTACGCGGGCCGCCAAGCCGACCCCGAGCTGTCCTGCGTCTATCGCTGCGTCCTGCTGGCCTCGGAGTCGCCGCCGTCCGCACCGCCGCCAGAGCCGTTCCCGCTGCAGACCAGCCTGTTCTGCGGCTGCCGCCTGGTGGAGCCGCTCGCCCAGCGCCTGCCAGCCGGTCGGACTCACGCGTTCCGCCTCGAGGCGCCCGGATTCCGGGCGCTGTCGCTGGTGCTGAACGACGGCGCCGCCTGGTTTGACATGCGCCGGCGCCGCGGCGCCAACGGAAGCGAGCAGTGGTCCAAGCGGCTGCGACTCGCCGCCGCCGGGCCGCCGACGCCGCCGTCAGCCTAGCCGTGTACGGGCAGCCAGCTGGCGACAGGGAGGGCCGCTTCTGCAAGCTGCTGGACTTTGATATCGTGGCCGGCGCGAAGGCTAAGGCTTGACTCATCTGAGATTGCTGAAAAGTACCTTAGATTGTGTCCAAGTGCTTAGTAGCCATGCCACAGCGGTAACCCTGGCGACGACCTAACCCTGGCCTAACCTAAATTTTGGCGGTAATTTTTGTCGAGTCTCCCAATAAAAACGCCTTAATTAAGACAGCCCGCCGTCCAGTGGTGCTTTTATCGGGATACCCCTCAACGGGCGATGTATTATAGTGGGTGTTCTTCTGGTGGGAAGGCAATTAGAGAGTGGGCTGGCTAAATAGATTAATCATTCTTATCAATGTACACTCGGGATAGCCCGATACACGTAGATATCGATAATGTACATTCCTTAGCCTAGCCAGAAGCAGGAGAGAGGGTGACCTTGGGAATCACCCGGTCGTTACTACTGGCAACAACACGCATGCATTCAGTCGATTGCTATATAATAGCGCAGGGGCAGTCACGTGACAGCTGCTTCTAATCAGACCGATTTTTGTACTGAAGTGAGATACTTAAATTGCTTGAGTGATGACCTACATGTACATTCAACTGGTTTGGTTGTTTAAATTTCGGCAGGGCAGTAAACAGTAGTGATGTTGCACTTAATATTATGTATTTGGATTCGTTGATTATCAATATAATTTTAACTGCCTGTATCTGTGGAGTCTCCGTTGTTAATATTCATTCCATTTCGACAGTAGTTTTTGTCCAACTGTACATATAGCGTTCGCCATGCATTCCAATATTCAACCTACATACACAAGTCTATCTGCCGGCTTTACACTTCTCGGATTGATACTTTTACGCTCTATAGTCGCATATCAGTTTTCTATTTTTCTGTAATTTTCTCTTTCCAATAACTTTGTCATGACAACTTTAGATGGAAAAATAGGAGAATTCTCTACAGAAGTTGCATGCTGTACTTTATTTAATATTAGCATATACACGGAATGTACAGATGCATGTCTCCCCTTTCCCCGAATGTACTCAAGCTGCAATTTCTATAACTCCTACGAACTGCATACCTGTCTGTTTTTTTACTAAACAAATAAAATACGGGCTTGATATAGCAATTTCTCTCTGAATTAAAAAATTGTGCTACTGATAGTAGCCAAAACGCGCCCGAACGCTTATGCAAACCTTATATTTTATTAATCTCGCCCCCCCCCGAGGGACGGCAGGACAGACTCCATGGTTATGACCAAACAGCAAGAAAATGAGGATCAAAGCCGAACCGGGTGGCATTTTTCTCTGGTTGGCAGCATAGCAAAGTGGCTCTTTTATCTGCTTTATTTTAGTTTATTATTAAGAATATAGTAATTATATAAAATTCACAAATGTAAATAGCTGAATAATAATACTCAGATACAAACAGGCCTATGCATATACAATAAATATTTCATATTACTATTCACAGTAGCATGCAAGCAGATTTGCGGCGAGCGGCTGAGGATTGAAAAGCTATTTCAAAGCTAATCATGCAGGGTGCAATAAAAGTACAAATAAAGGTGGCAGGTCCAGCACTGGTTAGCACAGACTGCAGCCATGTGCAGGCTTAGCAAGCAGATATGAATTAAACTGTGAAAACCATCGTTAAGTTTGTATTAATCAAAACAATTCAAGGGTTGTATTTGAACCAAATACAACCCGTGAATTGTGAAACCCGTGAAAAACACCTTTGAACCAAACATTTACGAAATTCTCACTTTATAAACACGTCTGAAAGTTCCGAAAATATCTGAAGTATTGATTCTTTTTTAATACTAATGTTCAAGATGCTGGCACAAGTGCTACAACTAAAAATAGCTACTAGCCATAAAACTGAGGTTGCACCCAAGGTCAAATAGAGCTGCCAGCCAATAAAACGAGTTGAAGGGAGCCCAAGGTCAAATTAAGCTGCCAGCCAATGAAATGAGTCGATGGGAGTCCCCAAGGTCTAATTAAACTGCCAGCCAATGAAATGAGTCGATGGGAATTCCAAGGTCAAGTGACTCGAAAAGAGCCGTCAGCTAATAGAGAGTTCTAGAAAAGAATCTAATTGAAGTTGGTTTCCATGAAAATCCGTACTTTTTCTGAGCGCTCAGCATTGAACTGCGGCAACATTCCTTTATATAATAAAATCAATAACACTAAGGAAGTTTAAAACAGAGTATTCGTTTATTATATAACAGATACGCATAGTTGCATACGAGGTGCGGCACAAGGCGACGTGGTAAAACGGGTTACGAGCTAAGCTTAGTGAGTAAAAGCGTTAGTAAGATAAACTATTTATGTACTAAATTCAAATAGCAAATTCAGTGAATGTTATGCAGCTTCACCACAATTCAGCTATTTATAAGGTTAACTGACAAATATAGGGAAGTACAGAATTGTTAATTAAAATATAACGCGGCTAGGTTTTCAGCAAGGCAAAGAACTGTGAAGCGCAGCAAAACAAGCAATACTTGCTAGCGATTACTTGTAATCCAATTCAGATTCTATATCAGTTTTAGCGGTTACAACACAGTCAACTCAAAAATTGATGTGATAAGCAACTCTCTTGTCTAACCAGGTAAGGCAAAGCCGTGCATTAAAAATGGGCAGAAGTCAACGGATTTCAGCGCATCCGATTGCAACCTAAACAAAGTTTCCAGGCGCCTGGCCGCTTCAGCTGGCTGAGCTCTGCTGCTGCACTGGCGCAATGGTGTTGGCCAGGCCGCCGTATTGGTACTTTGCCTTCTTCTCGCTCGGCTTCAGAATCTGTGGCGAGGTGAGGCAGACTAGCTATTCAAACTCAAGTGGTAGCCCTCACTGATAGTTCAACATCTGCATCGATGTGACCTCAGCATCCTCATCAACTAGACCTCAGCATCCTTCATCAACTAGAACTGATCATCCTTCATCAACTAGACCTCAGGGCTCAGCATCCTTCATCAACTAGACCTCAGCATCCTCATCAACTAGACCTCAGCATACTTCATCAACTAGACCTCAGCATACTTCATCTACTAGAACTGAGCATCCTTCATCAACTAGACCTGAGCATCCTTCATCTACTAGACCTCAGCATACTTCATCAACTAGACCTCAGCATACTTCATCAACTAGACCTCAGCATACTTCATCAACTAGACCTGAGCATCCTTCATCAACTAGACCTCAGCATACTTCATCTACTAGAACTGAGCATCCTTCATCAACTAGACCTCAGCATCCTTCATCTACTAGAACTGAGCATCCTTCATCCACTTGACCTCAGCATACTTCATCAACTAGACCTGAGCATCCTTCATCAACTAGACCTCAGCATCCTTCATCTACTAGAACTGAGCATCCTTCATCCACTTGACCTCAGCATCTTTCATCAACTTGACCTCAGCATCCTTCATCAACTTGACCTCAGCAGTCAGCATCCTGATCAACTAGACCTCAGCATCCTTCATCAACTTGACCTCAGCATCCTTCATCAACTTGACCTCAGCATCCTTCATCAACTTGACCTCAGCATCCTTCATCAACTTGACCTCAGCATCCTTCATCAACTTGACCTCAGCATCCTTCATCAACTTGACCTCAGCAGTCAGCATCCTGATCAACTAGACCTCAGCATCCTTCATCAACTTGACCTCAGCATCCTTCATCCACTTGACCTCAGCATCTTTCATCAACTTGACCTCAACATCCTTTATCCACTTGACCTCAGCATCCTCATCAACTTCACCTCAGCATCATCATCAACTTCACCTCAGCATCTTTCATCAGCTAAACACTCAGCATCCTCATCAACCAGACCTCAGCATCCTTCATCAGCTAAACACTCAGCATCCTCATCAACCAGACCTCAAGCTACAAACTAATCCCAATTAAAGCGAGCACAGGCACAGGTGAGCAAACCTGGAAGCTGCACATGAGAGTCTCATCAATGCTCATCATCCCGCCGGCGTTGTCAAATTCGCCGCAGTAGTTCGGCGCCGAGAACAGCGTGACGAGCTGGCGGCGAGCAAAGAATTCGTAGCCGTCTTCCACTACCTGCATGTTTAGCGCAAAACAAGTTTGATTGACAGGTGATGCAACAGACAAAACAGCATGCAATCAATCAACTATCCAAATGATAATTAAAAATGGAAGATGCTGTGGCTTATGGGGGAATTGCTGAGATTCTGTGGCTCATTGGGGAATTGCTGAAATGCTGTGGCTCATTGGGGAATTGCTGAAATGCTGTGGCTCATTGGGGAATTGCTGAAATGCTGTGGCTCATTGGGGAATTGCTGAAATGCTGTGGCTCATTGGAGAATTGCTGAAATGCTGTGGCTCATTGGGGGGAATTACTGAGATGCTGTGGCTCATTGGGGGGGGGGATTACTGAGATGTCAAAGCTCATGGGGGGAATTGCTGAGATTCTGTGGCTCATTGGGGAATTGCTGAGATGTGGCTCATTGGGGAATTGCTGAAATGCTGTGGCTCATTGGGGAATTGCTGAAATGCTGTGGCTCATTGGGGAATTGCTGAAATGCTGTGGCTCATTGGGGAATTGCTGAAATGCTGTGGCTCATTGGAGAATTGCTGAAATGCTGTGGCTCATTGGGGGGAATTACTGAGATGCTGTGGCTCATTGGGGGGAATTACTGAGATGCTGTGGCTCATTGGGGGGGGATTACTGAGATGTCAAAGCTCATGGGGGGAATTGCTGAGATGCTATGACTAATTGGGTAATTGCTGAGATGCTATGACTAATTGGGTAATTGCTGAGATGCTGTGGCTCATGGGGGGGAATTACTGAGATGTCAAAGCTCATGGGGGGAATTGCTGAGATGCTATGATTCATGGGGGAATTGCTGAGATTCTGTGGCTCATTGGGTAATTGCTGAGATGCTGTGGCTCATGGGGGGGAATTACTGAGATGTCAAGGCTCATGGGGGAATTGCTGAAGGCCTGTCTCACACATGAACTGCAAAGCTATCATCTGTGGCTAAGACTATCCGTCAGCTCGAAGACAACAGCGCTCACCTGGTGCGCCCTGCAGATGAGGTCCAAGTCGAATCTATTCAGAAACTTCGCCACCACATCGGCGCCGAACGTGAACGAGACGCCCCGGTCGTTCTCGCCCCAGCCCGTGACGTCTTTGTCCGGATCGGACCAGAGCAGGTCGCACAGCAGCCCCGTGTCCGGCACGTCTGTCGGCCGCATGATGCGACGAACCTCAAAGTAGGCAAAGAGTTTAAAAAAACTGAATTAGACTGGATGACAGCTTTAAAGCAACGCAGCTGTGCCCGTTTTCATGACCCGAGCACACACGGGGTGTACAGCGGCCCTGTGATGGCCCCTCAGGAGCGCGAATCGCATAATTTGACGCATAACCACAGAGCCAGCGCATACCTGTTCCAGGCTCTGCAGGTCGGGCGACAAGCCGCCGTGGCAGCAGAAGATTTTCTCGTCAATAACGGCAGCAATCGGCAGGCAGTTGAAGCAGTCTGTGAAGGTCTTCCACAGCCGGATGCTGAATCGCCGTTTGCACTCGTCATAAAAGCCGTAGATCCGGTTGATGCTGGCGCACTCGTGATTGCCGCGGAGTAGGAAGAAATTCTCGGGAAATTTCACTTTGTAGGCCAGCAGCAGGCAGATGGTCTCCAGCGATTGGTGGCCGCGATCCACGTAGTCTCCGAGGAACAGGTAGTTGCTCTCCGGCGGGAAGCCGCCATACTCAAACAGGCGCAGCAGGTCCGTGTACTGGCCGTGGATGTCGCCGCATACCTTCAGCGGGGCTTCCAGCTCCAGCAGGATCGGCTGCTGCAGGAAAATCTCCCGACTGCGCAGGCAGAGAGCGCGGATCTCCTCCTCAGTCATCTGAACTGCCTTGCCAGGGCGGAAGCCGCGCACTGTGATGGATAGAGGGCGAGGGAGGCCTTCTGTAGCCCTGGCAGGAAATATGATTGTTATTATGGCTGTATGGGGCTGGCAGTGGCAGTGCCTGAGGATCTGGGGAGATGTGGCTCAGAGTCTGAGGATCTAGGAAGATTGTGGCCCAGTGGTTGAGGATTGGGAGATGGTGGCTTCAGGTATGAGGATCTGGGAAGATGGTAGCCCAATCAATGTCTTAAGAATCTTAGAATACCCAATGGAAAACCAAAAAATAAAAATTAATTAAAAATTTAATACTTATAAAAATTTAGACATAATATTAGTATAACAATATATATTAAGTAATATTAGTAAAATTAGTAAAACTCACTAAGCAAAAATTGCCAAAAAATACTTCAAATAGCATTCTTTAAGTGTGCATCCCATTTTGGCAAAGCTTTTTTACTTTTATTAATATAAATAGACCCTACTATATCATATTAGATCTAGATATTAATATTATCTTTATAGCAGAAAAATATAAAGTAATAATCTATAATAGATTAGCATTCTTTTATTAAAAAGTATCAATTCTCCTACCTTTAGAAAGTGCATTTGGTTCATTAAAATTTTACTTAAGCAAAGAAGAATAAAACAACATTATGATTCAAGCTATTCTATAACAAACAATGAAAAATATTTTTGGATGTTTATTATGATATTTTTTTATCATTTAACAAATCACATTTGATTAAAATTGTTTCTTTTCAATAAAACTTTATTATAGCAAATTATGTCAATAAACTTAAATGACTTTCATTAGAACTTTATTTATATGATAATTGACAAGTAAATATTATTAATGTCACAAAATTATTATTAGTATCAATCATAGATGTATAACACTACTTGATGGGACTTGGATAAAATTTAATTCATGATAATATATAACAAACAACCTTTAATTTTTGTATATAATATATACATTAGGCAATTCTAATGAATCTTTGTCTTTTTGCATTATGGATTCTAGAGGCATAAGACCAAGATGGCCACAACATTGAATCTCTATTATATCTACTTTCTCTCTACCATTAATTAGCAACTTAATAGCTATTGTTATATTGATTATTATATAATGGGTTTAATCAATCATATTTATAAATACTGCTACAAAAATAGATTTGAAACTAATTACCAATAATACAAAAACTTTAATAATTTTTGGTGTTTATGCCAATTTATTCCCTATTATTATATTTATCAAATCAGTTTAACAAAAAACCATTGTTAATGGTAATGCTATGCAAAAAAATAGAATAAATATGCAATAAAATTTTCTTTTGTACTAGGCTACTTGCTTTATTTAGCAGATAAATATCTATAGGTCAGGCTACAATAAAAAAATGCCTAAGGGAATGATTATAATGTAATATAGTTCTACAATAGTATCTACCTCCTTAAGACTTGAAGATCTACGCCTAATACAAACTAATACCAATAGGAAATAAGTAAAATATATAGACCTAGGCTTATCATTATCTATTTAGACATTTAGAGCTATGGCCATCTTGGTGTGTGGCCATCTTGGTCCCCATTGGAGCAAATAGGGGTTTTTGTGGATAGCATCTGGAGCACTTGTGAAAAATTGCCTGTGTAGCAACTTAATGATGTTATGCACCTTATGCACGTAACATCAGTATAAGTATATAGATATATAACAAACAGTGCACCCTTGTGCCCCTGCACAAGCATTAGTGATGGATTGAAATTTGATTTCGATTTTCCAAATTTTGAACCTAATTTTGCATCAAAATAATTTCAATTTCAATTTTGAATTTTGAAACTATTCATCAAAAATTATTTTGAAATGTTGGTTATGTTTTAACAATTATGCATTCATGACCATGTTATACAAGTAAGAAAATCTGTAGGAAGTGAAAGGAAGCGTGGTTCAAAGACTCAGTGGGGAGGCAAGAATCGCCTTTTCTGCAAGAAAAGATTGCGCGGGGCACATACATTGCTCCAGGTCTTGTGCTGCACTCACCTCAACCTCCATGGAAGCCCACTGGCTGAATTCATTGGCTGTAGAATTTAATTGGTTAAAGACTTTTAAAGCCTTAATGAAATTGATATATCTATATGTAGATCTCTAGTTCAAACAGTGTTGAATAATAATACACTTTCTATTAAGTATAATGTACAAGCTGTTGAAACCCGCGGATTTTGAACCCGGGAAATTCCAATACCCGGAACTACTTTCGCATGTATTCTGAAATCTAAGGCCATACACAAACAAAAACTTGTTAATAGTTAGTAGGATAGAGGTAGACATAAAATGGAGCACATTTGTGTAAAATTAGGGTTTGAGACATTGTTGGCTAGGGTACTGCGCAGAATGTCTGTCTGACTCTAAAACATATATTGCTAAACTCTGGTCTCTCCCTGACTCTCCCTACGTCCCTTGGATCCTTTAAAATTTCTATCGTCTCTTTGTTTCCTCTCATCTCTCTCATCCCTCGTCTCTCCTCTCTCTTCTCTCCCCTCTTCTCTCGTATCTTCCCTCATCTCTCTTCTCTTTCATCTCTCTTATCTCATCTCTTGTCTCTTCTTTTCTCTCTCCACTCCTCTCTCTCTCTCTCTCTCTCTCTCTCTCTCTCTCTCTCTCTCTCTCTCTCTCTCTCTCTCTCTCTCTCTCTCTCTTTCTCTCTTATCTCTCCTCCTCCCTCTACTCTCTCCCCTCTCCATTCTCCTCTTTCCTCTCCTCTCTCCTCACTCACTTCTCTACCTTTGTCTCTCCTCTCTCCTCTCGTCTCTGTAACCTCTCCTTTGTTCTCTCTACTCTCCCATCTTTTATCTGTTCACTCTCGTCTCTGCTCTCTCATCCCACTCTTTAATCTGGCATCTCTGTCTTATATGTTCTCTCACCTCTCTCCTCTGTACTATTTTCTTTCCCCTCTTTTGACTCCTCACTTTCCTTTCTCCTTTCTTATTTTCTCTTCTCTTCCCTTTTCTATACTCTGTCTCCCTCTCTTCTCTCACTCCACTCTCCTCTCTCCGTTATCTCTCATCTCTCATTTCTCATCTCTCCTTCCACCTCTCTCATCTCTACAACCTTAGAGATGTAGAGATGTATCTTTATCTTTTCTCTCTTCCCTTTACTCTCTCATCTCTTCTTTCACCTGTTTCCTCTCTGCTCTCCTCTCTGCTGTCTCCTCTCTCCTCTCATCTGCAGCTCTCTGCTCTCTCATCTCTACTCTCTCCTCTCGCTTTTCCTCTCTCCCCTCTTCTCCCCCTCTCTCTCTCATCGTCCTCACCCCCTCATCTCTCCTATTATCTTTTATCTTTTCTTTTATCCCCTCTGTCGCCTTTCCTCTCTTCGAATCATCTATTCCTTCTTCTTTCCACTTTCATCTGCCCTCAGCTATGAGCTGGATTCTTTATCTGGCCTTTGAGGTAAAAGTCTGCCCATCCCTGCTTGGAAAGCCAGTTTGTGGGACGTAGTACTCTCATGGTTGTTCTCATGCTTTGATCACGTCATCTTTCTTGCCAATTTGCAGCCCTGAAAGGAATTTGTGTATCTTCAGCTCCACTGCAGTCTGCATCAGTCTAACAATCAAGGAAATACGCATTTCTTAGAAGGCCATTTAATATTTACACAGTACCTTTAAAAGAAACCTAAAATTTCCATGGTGTGCCTAATTTAGTAGGGTTGTATTGCATTGCATGACATCGCCTTTTCATAAATCTTTCGCTTTTACAAACCATGCTGGATAGTGGATTCCCTCGATTTGCCAATTGCCATCCACTGTTAAACTGCTGCAGAGTTTGCCAATACAGAGGGGAGGGCAGTGGTTAGAATTTCTCACTAAACTGTTATGGCTAAACGTAGCCTCTCCACTCTCGGGGTGGAATTCCAAAACACTGTACATTTGCTATGTACATTCAGTCCTATCGCCTGACCCTTCGTCTGGCTCTGGGGGAATGAGTGAGTGAGTGGTACAAACAACAGAAAAAGCAGATAAACTTTACATGCTTACAGTTTCTTTTTCAATTGAGTTACAGAGTTGAAACTTTACATTTAGATAGAGAATGGGTCAATGAAGAATTGTGTCAAGTTTGAAGTCAATCGCTTTACGTGGAGCAAACTTATGGCAGCTGAAAGTTAGTCAATTTTGAAACCCTTTTACACATCTGAGCCCAGATTGGGAAAGAGAGGCAGGCGGGCGGAGGTTGGGGTGGTTGCTACGCTGAAAAAAACAGCCTAACTTTAAAAGTGCACAGCGGCTTTCAGGATTAACTTTGAGATTTGAAATTTTACACGATTGTGTCAATAGTTGAAAATTGCCTGTGTCAAATTTGAAGAGAATCGGTAGAAGTGGAGCGGCGCTATGGAGGATTTAGTGAAAAAATCGCGCATTTTGAGCAGTTTTTGTACTTTTAGGTAGGAAGACGAGTCTAGGAAATTAAAAGGTAGCCTAAGACATTCTCCGTAGTGAGTTTAGGGTGGGTGTAAAATTTGGTGTAATTTGGTTGAGTGGTTTGGGAGTCCATAGCGATCAAAATTGTCCACACACAGACAGACACACACAGAGTTTTGATTTTTATATGTAGAGATAATATGAGCATACACCAGCTTTTTCTATTTTGTAAGTTTTTTAAGCAAGTAATTTCAAGTATTTAGGTTTAAACACCAAAGATATTAGAAAAACATGTAAGTTTGTGCATGCAATACAGATGCAAGTTGTTACTTTTTTGCATAATTAGCAAAAATTCAAGTTTGTTTAACTTAAAAAAATTCTAATCCAATTTCATTTTCGATTTTGGTTCTAGAAAAACAAAAATTTCAATTTTAATTTTAATACAAAAAATAATTTTGATCCATCACTAACTAGCATCTTTGCCATATTGTGGAAGGTGTAGTATCTGCCAGAAAATCCCAGCATATAAATGCTTTAGCTGGCATACATCTGGCATAAAAGTAAGAAATATAATATTCAAAAACAATCATTGGCTTACAATTCTTAACTATACTTGTTCAAGCTTTCGGTGCAACATACAAAAGCATTAAAGTATATAACATGATTGTATAAATAATACTAAATAATATTTGCTATAAAGAGTTAATTTGCAAAATCATGACAAAAAATAGATTTTTAAACATATAATAAAACTTTCTTTAGTTTTTAGTAAGAAATATAACTTAATCAATAATAAGTTTAACAATTTAATTTCACTAATTCTTTTTTTCAAGCTATATAGGTTTTCAATTTTATTTTTTCTTATGGTAAATTATTTGCTACACCTAAGCTTGATTGTTGCATTGTTTTTGTGATTGTTAATCACACATTTTTATTGGCATCAATTTACTAAAATGCTTAATTGGCATACTTTATTGGCATACACTTTATTAGAAAGTCAGATACTTTCTGGCATACATATAACACAATCCACAATATAGGCATCTTGTGTGCTTTATAAATTTACGTTTTATAATACATTTATATGTACGATTTGCCACCTGATTGGAGTGATTGCATATTTGCACTCTTTTAAAACCAATTGTGCGCCTACCAGGATGGAATTCTTGCTTAGGGGTAGGAAAACGCTTGCGCACATTTTTGGAGCAGTGCGCAAGCACGCATGCCAACTATAAAAAAGTCATAATGCAGATCATGGCGGGCCCATGCACTAAAAATGAAATTTCTAGTTTTTCAATTCTTACGCCGATGTAAATTAGAAAGTTGTACTTTAAGTGTAAATTAGCTTGAACACTAAAATATTCTTTAAAAATTATAAGTTTCACTAAACTTTAAAGTAACTTTATTTGCTAAAAACTATTATTTGTTGTTTTATTTTTGTTTAAAAATTTTTGGCATAAAAACAACTTTCCAGACTATGAAAAGTAGGAGAACTTGAGCGTGCATACACTACATGGCATATAACCATGTTAAATGCATGTAAAAGTCAAATCTTGTCTGTGATTCTGCAACAAGCAGCTTCTTTGCAAGTGCATATGATGGAGTGCGCACACACCTTTTTTTTTAAGAGTGCACAAATAGGCTCCTTTTCAGCACGCAAGCGTGCACGAATTTGACAAATGTGCATAAGCATGGAACAAATTTTGTGTAAGAATTCCATCTTGGCGCGCTTGCACGCCTAGCAAGAATGTCTACAACTTTTTTAAATTTGCTCCATTAGGGATCTTGGTCATATGCCATTTTAGAATTCTTGATCTACCCATCAAAATAGGCTATAAAATATAATGTATAAATTATAATATTTAATATTATATAAATCCTATGTACTAAAAATGAGTTGTCTGTATCTAGCTATGCAATAGATTAAATATCTAATTCTTTGCTAATTAAATATATAATATTTATACTTTTTCTTCAATAAGTTCAATAATGTTACTTTCATGTAACATAGTCTAATATGAAATTAAAAAGTAAAACAATCATAATATTATACAAAAATTTAAAAAGTTTTAAACTTTTTTATGATTAAAAAGGTAGTAAAAATATATTATATAATAAACCCATTTTTGCCTTTAGGTTAGGCCTTAGGCCAGGGGCAATAAATATTAAAGTTATCAATAGTAGATCTTACCTTCTAATAGACGAGTGATAATATTATCTATATTTAACTGAAATTCAGTCATTCTAATAAGGCTAATAAGTATGAAGCCAATCAATGACAGAAATAAAGTTAACACTTAACAGACCTACTAAGTCTCAAAGTCTCTCTATAGCCTATGTCGATGACAAACTGTCTCTACTTAATGACGAACTGAATAAATAAATCTTAACAGAAAACAGGGTAATAATTATTAACTTGTGCCTACTATTATGATTGTTAGTAGGCAGATTTAGTAGACCAGAAGTTAATTTAGAAAACTAAAATTTGAAATTTGAAAACTTCTTAGCATTTAAAATGCAAAATCAAACTTCACACAGAATGGTCTAAATTAGAGTACAAAAAAGAAATCGATACAAAACTTCTAACTACAGGAATTAAGGGGAAAGACAAGAGAATTATAATGAAGGTGAAACTGCAAGTAAGTTAGAACTTAGGATTAGGACAAGGTATCATGGATGCTCAGCATGATCGATCGACAGCAATTTAAAATACGAAAAAGAAAACAATTAAAAATCATGTCACCAGTTAAACAAACTTAAAATGACGTACATACTCATATTTTGGAGTCAAGATTTTAAACGAAGGATATCTCAAAAAATACTCAACTACTCTGCTTTTTCTATTGTGATTTGACCCATGTTAGACAATACTGTAGTCAGCCAAACTTTGTACTTAATTTTCTAGGAAATGAACTGTAGGAGAGTAAGGGGTCGCTTCACAACCTCGAAAAGCACTTCCTTTCACAAACCCGAAACTTCATAAGCTCGAAATTTCACAACCTCGAAAATTTTAGCAGCCGACTTCATAAGCTCGAAATTTCATATCCTCGAAAATTTTAGCATGCGACTTCACAAGCTCGAAATTTCACAACCTCGAAAACCATTTTTACAGCTTGTGAAGTCGGCTGCTAAATTTTTTTCGAGGTTGTGAATTTTTGAGCTTATGAAATTTCGAGCTTATGAAAGTAACTCGACAATAAAAGGTAGTGTATATGTAACTATATTTATCATATCGCTAGTGCATTTAAAGTGCTCTTGAGAATTTTTTCTTTTCTAGCGCGGACTGTTTCTCAACCAATAAATTTGTCTAGTTGATCTCTTACCGTTAGAATCACCTGTCCGGGATGTAGATGTATCGGGTATACCGATATTATTATCTATTTATGAATATTTACTGTAATTCAGCAACGCCTTGTGAAGCAGTGCCCCTGTCGGGGGCGCAGGGCCTAAGGCCTACCCGCGCTCGTCAGACAATCGTTGTCACGCACTGAGACCGCTGATTATTTATCATTGTTCATAGACATTTTTTTCATTCCTGAGAAAATCCCAGCAGGATTGGGTCAAGAATCTGAATTCTAGAACTACACTAAATACGGTCGCAGTTCTGGGACAGATTCTGTAAACCGATAGCCAAGCAAACTGACTCTACATGGTTAGCAATCGGCAATCTAGCCTCCATTCTGTAATTGCAACGTAATTGTCGTCATTTCCTCAGTATATCTTTGACATTCAGCTGTTCCAAAATGCTTTTCCAGATAAAGATTACTTTGTACAGCAATAGCATGAACACTGCAATAACCATGCGGCAGTACATGCAGCTGGCAATGCTCGGTGTCATTTAAATACTTAAGTAAATAGCTGTAGAGTGTAGATCAGGATCGAATCTACGTGAACCAGCGTACGCTCTTATGCATGCTTTTCTACTAATCTCTGCCTCTGCAGAGTGTCCAGTCCATGCAGGCTTTTTGCCTTGAAGCTTATACGCTATAAAGCTGGTCTGAGCATCGCTTATGACAGGAAATGTTGA
The DNA here is from genome assembly GCA_002269645.1 of Macrostomum lignano. Lineage (NCBI taxonomy): Eukaryota > Metazoa > Platyhelminthes > Macrostomidae > Macrostomum > Macrostomum lignano. The sequence continues at coordinate 171,338 of NIVC01001441.1, read as the reverse complement.
AAAAATGTCTTCTTGTACAGCCAAAGAGCCGCGTGAGAACGAGATTCATTGGGACTCTAAAATAGACAGAGATTTTGCAAAAGGCAGCGCGTAATGTACAGCTGTGGTGTGAGCTCTTGTGCTTGTTTATTATCTCAGTTTGCCTGCACAAAAGCACTCAAATCTAATTTTACGTTCTCGAAGTAGCTTTGGCTACTTCAGTCCACTAGCACAGTTGCAACTGAAAGAATGAAAACTCATGGAGGAGAAGCGGGAAGAAGATTACTCCCAGCCGCAGCAGCACCGTCTGGTTTCCCTGTCCTGGCCGCAGTGGCAGCGGCTCGGGTCTCATTTTGTGTCAACCACTGAGCAGACTCGGTTGCTGGACAGTGTTCTGCTCGATTCCACCGGGCTGCGGGACCGCGGCTTCCGGCTGGATGTCGGATCGCTGGCTGCCGACTCGGCCGCAGCTCCGCCGCTTTGCCACGATTTCGTCCGGCTGCGCCTGTTGAACTGCCGGGCGTCTCCTCCAGAGACTGCGGCTGGAGAAACCTCGACAGCTGCCCTGCAACAGGTTTGTGTTCAAGGTATTTTTCAAGTCGACCGTGTTCTCAGCTTTTCAGATTCAAAATTGCAGCCGCGATATTCTCTGAAACCTGCCACCTAAAATTTTCCAAGAAACCCCGTTTCCGTCCTGCTGCTTGAATAGTCCTTGAGTCAGTAGTCCTTGACACACCAACACTGGCCTTAATCGCACGATAGCTCGTAAGCTCCAGACAAGTTTTCTGCAATCTCCGAATTTCCCTCTCCTTTCATCTTTGATTTTCCACAAAACGACTTGCAGTTTGAAAGCTACGCCATTTTCGCCTACAAATCGTCGTCGACATCGACCTTGGAGTCGCTGTCCAAGTCGCTGCTTGAGGCCGACTCGCTGGCTCGGCTGGTTGCCGACCGGTGCGCCGCCGCCAACCTCAGCGCCATAGCCAAGCCGTGGAAGCACGACACCGACTGCTGCGACTGCGGCATCTGCCACGAAGATGCCACCGCGGTTCTCGTCACCGTCGACGTGCTCTCTGTGCTGCGCCGATTAGCCGACGATCGCAGCTCGTCGACGTTCAAGTATCGAAGCGAAAGTAGGACCGTGGAACTGCTGGTTCCGCCGGGATTTGAACTGACTGAGAGCGGGGATGAGGAACTTGACGCTTTCACCTGGTGGTGGCGATAGTCAAGCACTGGTACAGACCCTGCCTCGGGTTACCCGGTTCTGATCCTCTCTCCCGGTCCCGGGTTAACTGGTGCTGATCCTGCCCCAGGTTAACTGGTGCTGATTCTATCCCGGGTTAACCAGTGCTGATCCTGTCCCGGGTTAACCAGTGATGATCCTATACTAGGTTAACCGGTGCTGATCCTGACCCAGAGTTTACTTTGGTGCTGATCCTGTCCCAGGTTTACCGGTGCTGATCCTGTCCCAGGTTAACCGGTGCTACTTCAACGGTCTAAGCTCCGTCCCGAAGACCAAGATTGCCGATTGTGGCCCGCAGGAGCATTCGTCAGCAGATCAGCTGATATTTTTTTGTCGAGAGAGCTGCAAAATCATCTATTTTTTAATCAGAATTGCGAATTTGTAATGATTAAGCATAATTGGTATTTGATTTCACCGATTTCGATATTGTTGTAATATATTTCATAAACATTTTATTACGAACAATTTTTAGTATTCAACATAGAGAATGATTTATTATTTTCCACTTTTAAGATTTTGAACATGGACAAAATTTTGAACTTTTGAGCTGACCACTGCAGGAACGCGATCACACAGGGTGAACAGCGGCCCTGGCTTGGTCATATTCAGGCATGTACTGTACACTCTCTGTACCTTGGGGGTTGGCCGTCATGGGCGAGAACCGATGCCCCAAATTAATTTGGCCTGGCACGGAATCGCCAGCCGTTCCATCTGAATGCAAAACGAAACAATGGAAATAAAAAGGCACCTGGCCTCAAGCTTGCCAGTCTACAATTCAGAAATCCTATTGTTTAAAAGCCAATTGTCTGTTACAAAACGAAAAATTTTTTTGCGAGATTGCATTTTTATGGCGACTTTTATTTGCGAGTGAAAGGTGATAATGGAATAGGATCTCAGTTTGTATAAAAGTGAAACAATATCTTCCAATAAAAATTATAGCTAGGCAAATATACAGTACGCTAGTAAGGCTTGGATGATATTTCTATCATCTGCATGGCTTGCTGCACTTTTATTGAAAAAATCAATCCTGGATTCGATCCTAATCGCTGCTGGATCCTTCAGATCAGCATTAGCAGATCCTAATCTTTTAGTCCGAAGCGCTTCAGTCTCTCCAAATCCTTATTGATTTCGGCGTCCCAGTTGTCAGAGTACAGCTGCTGTTGCTGAGGCTGCTTCTGCGGATGTAGCGGCGGCGGCGGTGGCTGCTGCTGCTGTGGTTGCTGCTTTTGCGGTTGCTGCTTCTGCGGATGTGACTGCGGTGGCTGTTGCTCTTGCGGTTGCTGGTTTTGCGGATGTGATGGCGGTGGTTGCTGCTGCTGCGGTTGCTGCTTTTTCGCGTCCGGTTTCTGCGACTTGTAGTTGAACTGGTCCCTCTCTACTCGCAAATTCTGCTTCTTTTCCGTTTTGAACGCCTCTTTGCTGACATCTTTGGCTGCGTATTTCTTGCCGTCCTGGCTGCTTCTTTGGCTAGACATCGCCGAGCCCAAAGCGGTGAATTGGCTCAGCGGGGAAATGAGGGCCTGAACCTGAACCCTTGAGAACAATTGTCTTTAGAAGGCTTGAGACTGGGGAGATTTTTAGTTGTCATTGGCAACCGCCAATCAGAGCGACGCACGGGGACGCGGTAACCCTTGAGAATGGACGGGGGGATCCGAGAAGGCGCAGATTCAGCCCATCAGGGGATTGCACGGGTGGGGGATCAGCGGATCTTACGGGTCAGGCTAAAGTTGATGAAGAGATGAGCTGATCTGAACTTTTCCCCGCGGCTTTCCTACCCGTAGTTTCTCTCTCCCACGCCTCTCCCTCTCCATCACCCTCATGATTTCCCCGCCATAAACTGGAGTCCACAATTGATTGCCGTACAAAAGCGGGGCCAGACAGATTGGAGAGCTGCTCAAAATAGTCGATGGCCTTCTGTAAATGCGAGATCATTGCTTGCAGACTACTCAGAGACAATACCATGTCTGTAGGTGCTTTTCGTTATTAATTAACAGTCTTCATACATGTTTTTATTTAGCTATTGCATAGATTACAGATTCACCTAGCTAGCCAACAAAGGTGATACAAATTACTTTGTTTCTGTGATTTGTCATCTGTGTGATTTCCGCCGTCATGGCGCTGTATCATGGCACGAACGCTGCTGTGCTAACACCGGAAAACCTACCGGATTTCTTTGAGACATCCTCTAGGGTGCTTCAGGGAGATACGCTTGCGCCGTTCCTGTTCGTTCTGGTGCTTGACTGAGTGCTGCGGACTGCTCTCCCTTCTAACGACGACGGCTTCCAGCTGCAGCGACGCGTGGGTCAACGCCAACCGGTGAGCGCCGCCCAGCGCCAGCGAGCGTCGGCCTGGTGGTCAACACGCAGAAGACTGTCGTGCTCTGCGTGCCGGACGACATTGAGGCTGCAATTTTCTGCCGTGGCGCTGACGGGCAGGTGACGAAGCTTCCGTGCTGTCAGCAGTTCGTCTACCTCAGCGGTCTGGTGCCTGACGTTTGCGAGGACCTGCGACGTCGCCGTGGACTTGCCTGGGCTGCCTTTCGCTCTGTGAGGACAGTCCTGCAGTCCGAGACCCCTGTCCGACCGCCAGAGAGCGGCGTTGTTCCAGGCGGTGATCGAGACCGTCTGTTGTACAACGCCGAGACCTGGACGCTGCCGGCGGTGCGGCCTACGTTCGCGCCCAGGCCTTGAAAACGCGCCTTATGACGTTGTCTGCTGACTGATTGACAACGTATTTTGTTGAGTTTTGTTGTGTTTAGGCCATTAGGATTACCATAGTACAGGCTACGACTGCTACGACTGCAGTGTACGGTTTTGTTTATGTTTGTCAATAACACAGTTTTTGTGTTGCTTCGTCAAAGCACAAAGCCGCCTTAAAATCAAGCATGAAATCCATAATTCTTTAAGCACGAAAACGTCTAAAACTGAGTTCATTGAAGCGTTTCATATATATATATATATTTAGCTAGTAATTCAATATCAATCAGTTATGAAAGCTTAAGAATTTGCGATAAACAAGCATGGGAAATGGCCAAACCTATATCAGGATTGCAACGATTTGAAAAAAACTTTTTAAGCAACACATAAGGTTAAAAATCTGGGGTCCAACATTGGAAATGTTTAAAATCTACGAGTAGAGCTCGCATACAGTTATGGATGCGTAAACAAAACAAAAAATATGCTTGTCGCTTTACGAGCCTATATTGCTCCCAGAGCCTGATTGCAGATAAGTAATAAAATTTAAGGTGCAGAAAACAGTGAATAAAACAGCAGAATCGCTATTCGATTATAATCGCTAATATTATTAACGGTAGTAAAAACGCGCATGGAAGAGAAATCTATTCCAGTTTACATGGCAGCCGCTGCACCGAAGTTCTCTCCAGGCAGCAGCTGATAGCCGAGTGCCCGGGTGTTCTTCATGCTGGTGCTGAAATTGAGGGTCATCTGACCCAGGCTGCGGACCCGGGTCACCTGCCGACCCTGGCCCTGACCCAGAATCTTCGGGTCAGTGTACAGGGGGTGCTCCGATTGCATCAGGCCCTGCGGTGCGCGAGAAGAAATATTGTTGATTATATCGCTGGTTTGACATTGAAGACAGACAGACGACAGACAGACACTAAGACAGACATACACTAAGACAGACAGACAGACACTAAGACAGACATACACTAAGACAGACAGACAGACACTAAGACAGACACTAAGACAGACAGACAGACACTAAGACAGACAGACAGACACTAAGACAGACATACACTAAGACAGACAGACAGACACTAAGACAGACAGACATACACTAAGACAGACAGACAGACAGACACTAAGACAGACATACACTAAGACAGACAGACAGACACTAAGACAGACAGACAGACACTAAGACAGACACTAAGACAGACAGACAGACAGACAGACACTAAGACAGACACTAAGACAGACAGACAGACACAGACAGACAGACAGCACAGCACAGCACAGGCACAGGCAGGCAGGCAGGCAGGCAGGCAGGCAGGCAGGCAGGCAGGCAGGCAGGCAGGCAGGCAGGCAGGCAGGCAGGCAGGCAGGCAGGCAGGCAGGCAGGCAGGCAGGCAGGCAGGCAGGCAGGCAGGCAGGCAGGCAGGCAGGCAGGCAGGCAGGCAGGCAGGCAGGCAGGCAGGCAGGCAGGCAGGCAGGCAGGCAGGCAGGCAGGCAGGCAGGCAGGCAGGCAGTAACATACCTGCAGCTTGCTCATCAGCGAGCTGGACTGAGGCGCGAACAGCGGCACCCGCTTAGTGACGCGGCCCGGCTGCATCGGCAGGTGGCAGACGGAGTAGCCGCGCACCACCTGGTTTCCCCAGATGTCGGTGCCCAGAGCGGTGACCACCAGCTGCGGCCAGCCGTGCGGATTCGTGGACTTAAACGTGACCTCCACCGGGAAAGCGAAGGCGTGGAGGCCGCGGACGTCGGCAGACTTGCTGGACAGCTGGGAGACGCCCTCTTCCAGGCCCAGCACTCGCTCCCAGTCGTCGCCGTGGACGAACTGGTAGATCAGGAAGATGTAGTCATAGTGGGGCAACTCGACGCTTTCAATTTGACCACACACATTTAGCATAAAACTGCTGGCTCCCGCTTCGGCTGCCATTTGGATGGCTTGAAAATTGGCATGCAATATATTTTTAAAAGTGACTTTCACGCATAGCAACGTCCAGACATGCTTTAAACTAAGTTTTCAACATTTGAAGCCTTCATATTTTTAATAGGACAGCCTTTTTAATAGGATATGTGGAATAAAAGATGTTTTTATTTAAAAAAAATACAAAGTTAAAATTTAGATTCAACTGTACACTGAAATAAGTGTCGTGTGTATATTTCCAAAGAAGACAAAGCTTCTCTAAGTTTATAATCAACTCTCATTAGAATTAATCATAAAATACTATATAGATGTAGCATATCTATTGGCTTTTATTTTAATTGACTGTCAAAAATTCAACTACAATATCCAACTTGCTTTCTGTTTTGAATGCAGTCAGCAATACTTTATGAATTCTTCTAAATCCTCAATGCAAGACAAGACATTTGCATAGCAAAAATTATAATTTTTAGTTCTATCTTCTAATCAAGCCAGTCAATGCTTGTGCAATTTTCGTTACAATAAAAAACTAAATTCTATTTTCTATTTCGCACGGTTTTTCCTGATAAAATCATAAAATCTGGATATTTTCTTTAAATTGGATGGATCAGCCAATGTGATTAAAGTTGGTAAAACTCTCTGTCATGGACATGATTAAACTAGAATTAAAAAAGGAAGCCAATAACCATATAACTGGCGTCAAAAACAATGTAACTACAACAAAATAAAAAAAGAAAGTAGTATCAAGGTTTAAATTTGCCTCCTCTTTACCACAATATAAATGACGACGACAAAAATAAGAGACAAAAAATTGACTTGGCAGCCACACTACAGGCAATGGCTAGAGTTCCGGCACCGGAACCCATTTCTAACGGCTATGGATCCGGCAGTGGTATTCCAGTAGTGTAATTTATGGGTGTAATATAGCAGAAAAAAAAATACTTTTTTTAACGGGTGGTTGATATTGGGAAATGTTCAATATAAGATCAAAACGAAACGATGAGATTCAAAACAAAATACTTCTAATGTTCAAAGACTTCATTAGTAGATAACTGCCTGTAGAAGACTGCCGAACATAGCCATTAGAAAACAGGTTCCGGTGCCAGAACTCTAGCTAGCCATTACCCACACTACATGTAAGGCAAGCTTTGTATGCATGTAATGTAACTGGTTTAAAACTGCCACTAGAAGTAACTTCAAAACTTTATGATAATATAATATAATATGATAATATAGCAAACGACAAGGATAAATTTAGGCTCCATTTCATTAATCGATGAGAAGCAAAGCCTAAAGGTAAAGATAACTGCAAAAGCCCGGCCGTTAATATTTAAAATGCAAGAAAAATTCCAAATTAAACTTACAAACGGTAACAAAAGTCATGTCAACAATTTAAACAAATTCGAAACTGAAAAACTTTTACATAAAGATAAAAACATTGCAGTTGTAATCGTACTTTCTGTAAGTTTTTTAATTTACTAGAAAAATTAAAAAATAGTCGGGCAAATACGATTGGGATCGCCTAGTATAAGGTGGCCAGTGCCAATAAAGTAAAGTTCGATTTAGAAATCCACTAACCACTCCATGGACTTTTTTCCATTTTGTGTATATGTAGCATTGGTAAAAACATTCACGCAAGTCGTAGAGATTCAGTTGACATCAAATAGATACATGTATATCAACTTAATTCATCCTTTGTACTTGAATTTGGTCTAAAGTTACAGCTAAAGAAAGAAATCTCTGTGACTGATTTCTTCAAAAGTCAAAAAGTGACTACATGCAGTAATTATTGGATCTAATTAACGGATGTAGCGAGACAAGTACTTTTGACTGCATTATTCGACTTGATAACAAATAATAGTGAACATATTTATTATTCGAACATGCATCTACGTAATTCAAACAGAATTTATCAATTTATCTATCAAATAATATTACAGTACACATAGGAATGCACCTAACAGTTTAAATCAAACAGGCAAAATACAGAAGACAAACATAACAAGCCTTACAATAACTGATGCCGTGAAAATTGCCGGCAACGAAGTGCGCAAGTAACCGCAAGCAAAGCCATCTAGCGCATTAACAATATAATCGCATCGCGAGTAATACAAATAGATGAAAACACAACCCTTGCCGCAGACCCACGCAAGCAGCGTCAGATAAAACAAAAGGAACATCTGGGCCAGGCGTCGCTGATCAGCGCTGCTCAGACTACTGCTTAGCAACACACTTCCGGCCCCAGCAACAGAGCCGCGTTCAACAATGGACTGCACAATTGGGTCCAGCAGAAATTCTTGCCTTCTCGACAGATTGTGAGTCAGCCAGGCTGGGAAGCTGGGCAGCCTGCACAGCAGACTGGGCCTGTCCAGCCAGCCGGAGAACTCCAAGGCGCCCAGCAGGCCGAACAGACCGGCTGTCTGCACCAGGTGCCACTGCATGGAGCCCAGGTAGAAGCTGCACTGACCGCTAATGGCTGTAGCCAGCAGCAGCTCAGCTAGTGACACCAGCCAGCTGACGTGCACCAATATTAAATGAGAAGTTCGTCTCAGGGTGCGCAGAATGATGCAAACAATTGACAACAGGCCGGTTTCTACGATCGAGCTGAAATTTCCTGCCATGCTTGAGGCTTGAGTATCGTCTTCCGATGGAAGCCGCGTGTTGGAATAGGATCTTACGTAGGCGTAGGCGATTCCCGTTATAGTTTCTGCCATAGATATTCAAAAATACCCGTATACACTCAGCATCATTGAAGTGTGATCCACCCTGCGGAAGGGTCCATGGCCCAACTGGACTAGATGTGCAACTGACAGCTCAGCCGCAGCTATTGCGCGGCGCATCTGAAGGCTGCGTACGGCTGTTCAGTCCAAGGACTGGGGGTTGTCATGCCCACCCTCAATTAGCCCAGCTAATGCTGGCACCCATTTTTACAGCCGGGTGAACTGAAGCAATGCAGAGTTAAGAATCTTGCTCAAGGATACAAATTGTTCCGATTGTGGGTCGAGAATCGAACTCCCGAACTTTCTGTCCAGAGTCCGACGCTCTGACTAAAAGGCTACAACCCCTTGACATAAGTGTATAAGCATGTTAGATTTTCCACTTCGAAACCAGTGGTCATCAAGTGGCAGCTTTAAGCCAACTCTGGCCACAACTCTCCAAGCGGCCGCTCGGACGCACTTCAGCGGCCTCAGTATCAGTATTTATTCTCACCTGTCTTGATTTGCACACAGTTTTAGACCACTCTGATTCAGATGTAATGGTGACCTGTTGGCTGGTTGTCCCCGAATCCGGACCTTTTCCTACACTTACAAGTACCCGTTATAGCAGTTCTTTTATACAGAATTGCATGTTTCTGTTTAAATAAAGACATCTTATTGGCTGGTGACGTAACAATTACAAAATACGCTTAAGAACTTTGAATTGGCTGTTACAATCTAAGAGACGAGCATCCGTACTGTTAATTTCCTTCATATTTTTTGGTCTGTTAAAGAAAGTTGCTGGACAACAACAACAACAACAACAACAACAACAACAAAAACAAGAACACCACCAACAACAACAACAACAACAAAAACACAACACCAGAAGCAAACAAAAAACGCTGTCAAAAACGTACAACTGAATCCCAACAAACAACAAACAGAATCAGTGTATGAAATAGATCGATTCTACGAGTATACTCCAACTGTTACAGTCAAATGCATTGAAGTTTTTGCAAAACTTTCTGCCATAATTTAGTCATGAAAAGCAGGCCAAATGCACGAATGGCTTTCCCAGTATTAAACGTAAATTTTGCAGTTTATCGACTAATTTCGACGCAAAGCGTAGAAGTTGGGATACATTTAGCGTCTTGACATTAGTTTCGTGCCTCGGCGGGCGAGTCTAATCTGCAGTAAAACCTCTCGGTCTTTCTTTGGCTTGGGCGAGTGACTCACATCACACACCAGCTAAGGGAAGAGTCAGAGAGAAAGAAAAGGAGAGAGAGAGGGGTGGCCCGGCGCCGCGCAACCTCCTCAAGGATATCGATCGCACAGCCAATTTATTCCCCAACTTGCTGCATTGAAAGCCCGCCTCTGCCACCAGCGCGACCACCCCAGCCCTCTGCGCATTGCTGCAGTATAGCCGCTGTTCGAGTCTCTAGAAATCCACAGAAACACCGGCTGCCTTCCGCCCTGTAGTCTGAGTGTAGCTGTGCTCTTAGTCCTGAGCAGTTCTCGGAGCAAAACTTTCTAGCGAAGAAACGTAACTTGTGACATTTCCGCCTACTCAAGCAGAACCCATGGCTTCATCAGCCCCGTCTCCATCGTCCTCGGTGGCCTTCTTTGCCATCTACGATCCTCGCCGATATCCGGCATTCGACAATGCCGCCTTTACAGACGACCGCTTCGACAGCGGGCACCGACGCGCCGCCACAGTGAAGCTGCAGTCGGCAAACTCGAAGCCGCACCGACGGCTTCATCTGCCAGTCTCAACCGATGCCCGAGCGGCCCGCAGTTCGGCAGCACTGGCGGCAACATCAAAGCAAAATGCAGTAAGGAGGCTGATGCACGAACAGCTCAAGTTGAAGGACTCTACTTGCAAATCGTGTAAATTTATCTGGAGGCTGGTGTTGGAAGTGTTCAGCATTTTCGCCTTCTCGCCATTCGAAAGTTCACTAATTGCCAGCTTCCTAACTTGACAATGCAGTTTTTTTGCAGCGAAACCCGTCTCTAGTGATATCTGCACGGGTTGCGAGTGTAGCATGGACCAAACCAATGAACTACAGGACCAAGTTCAAGGAATCAAAAGCCTTAGTAAAGTTCACCAAAGCAGAAAGTCCTATCAAAAGATCCAACTAAGCATCCAACACCATTAGGGCCAAACCAATTCATCCAGACATCCTCATGGACTAAATCCAGACAGAAACTTAGAGCATAGAAGAGACAAAGCCAGTACAAGATACCACAGCTATAAGTAAGCAATGCAGCATCCTTACCCAACCAAAGGTGCCGACGGCAGCAGCACCAGCAGCAGCGGTCGCAGACGGTTTGGATGACAACTCGGTGCTGGACGAAGTTCCGAGCGAGCCCGCAGCCAGCAGCAGCAGCAGCTCGGGCCGCGGCAATCGGACAACAGCGGCATCAGCTGCCAGCGCCGTCAGCCAGCGCCGGCCAACGCTGCTGAAGCTGGCCGAAGCTGTCACCGACGCTGCCGACCTGTCCGAGCTGCTGTCCCGAGGGATTCAACGCCAGCGGGAGGAGCCGCCGGTGCCCCCAGCGGACAGTCGGCAGCAGTTCACTCGAGCTGTCAGCGTGGGCGGCTCAGTGCGGCACACGGCGGGCTGGTGGCGAGGCACCATCAATGAGCACCTGAGCAGCCGGGCAGGGCATCACTACTTTAATGGCGAGCGCGACCCGGCAGCCGTTGCCAGGGCAACCATTCGCGGCAGTTTGACATCGTACCGGCGCGGAACCCGGCCCGAGGTGATCGGCCACTTTGAGCAGCAGCAACAGCATCAGCAGCAGCAGCAGCAACAGCATCAGCAGCAGCAGCAGCAGCAGCAGCAGCAGCAGCAGCAGCAGCAGCAGCAGCAGCAGCCTTTCAAACGGCTAGATCGAGTCCGTCAAAGTACAAGGCTGTAGCTCTGTTAACTACCTGAAAATCCTTTCTTACGGATTAACAAATAACAATTAACAAATTCGCTTTTTTTCGGTGCTAAGCTGCCTCGGACGCTGAACTTTTGTAATCGGGACATTTAATGAACAGGTGATTTGCGAAATAGTTGCCTGCTTCCAACAGTACCATGATGTAAAATAGTTTTCTCAAATATACATATTTTTTTTGCCATTTTACAAGACGCTGGTTCCTCAGATTTTTTTTGTCTTTTGCAGTTTCGATTAAATAATTCCATTAAAATGCTTGTGTTTCTACTTATAGTACAAAAACTGCTTCAAATGCTTATGAAAAGTAAAGATGAATTGTTTTTCTTCGCAATTGCACTATTGTGCTGCTGTGCTCTATAAATGGCCATGACGCTATCGCGAAGAGCAATGCAAACAATGCAATAAGTTTTATACTCGCATGCAATTATTCTCGAAAATGGAGTAGTTTGCATTTTTATTTTTATCACATGCAACTAGCTTACCATGTCCATTAGTGAATTCAATAAAGTACTCGATATTAACAAAATAGTGAATTGACGAACTTACATGATTACAGTATAGTTAATCTTCAACCCAGTTAGTGCTAATATTATCACATCGATTGTACTGTCCGACAGCCGATTTATTGCCCGCAGAACTTGAAGTGAGGTAAAAATGAAATAAACAGAAAACATCAGTGCAGGAGATCATAGCGTACAGTTGCACAGCACAATGAACAGGGAAAGGAGTTTAATAAATATTTTGTGGACTTTTAAAGCAGTCTTCACAAACATAAGCGCATAAGAGACATTATTTAACACGCAAAAAAGATTAGTTGATGAACCAGAGAAAGACGTAATGGAGATAATATGCTTGCAACAAGGCAACTAATTAAAAGTACATTGTTCGCATGTCTCACATTCCCGAGCGAAAGCAACCGGGACAAGAATTCCAAATCAAAGTCAATAGTAGTTTTTTGGAACCTGTGATACATGTAGCAGTTCATTTTGTTCTTTTGCAAAAGCAGAAAATTGCACAAATTGGCCACCAGATATTCGGCCATTTAGTGGCTTCTAAAATCTCATGAAAGATTGATTGGAAAATGTCTGTGGAGAAGTGCTTTCTGTCAGCAGCTGGGATTGTCTCTTATCAGCATCTGGGAGAGTCTCTTGTCAGCAGCTGGGAGTGCCTATTGTCAGCAGCTGGGAGTGGCTATTGTCAGCAGCTGGGAGTGTCTCTTGTCAGCAGCTGGGAGTGCCTATTGTCAGCAGCTGGGAGTGGCTATTGTCAGCAGCTGGGAGTGCCTATTGACAGCAGCTGGGAGTGCCTATTGTCAGCAGCTGGGAGTGCCTATTGTCAGCAGCTGGGAGTGCCTATTGTCAGCAGCTGGGAGTGTCTCTTGTCAGCAGGTGGGAGTGCCTATTGTCAGCAGCTGGGAGTGCCTATTGTCAGCAGCTGGGAGTGCCTATTGTCAGAAGCTGGGAGTGCCTATTGTCAGCAGCTGGGAGTGCCTATTGTCAGCAGCTGGGAGTGTCTCTTGTCAGCAGGTGGGAGTGGCTATTATCAGCAGCTGGGAGTGGCTATTGTCAGCAGCTGGGAGTGGCTATTGTCAGCAGCTGAGAGTGTCTATTTTTGACAGAATTTTTAGTCCAGTTGTCCTCTGATCAGTTTCCATGGCAACCGTTATGGCTGCTGCTGCTGCTGCTGATTTTGCTGCTTGTTGGGCTTCAAAGTCGCGTCCTCGGCTTCCAGCTCTTCATTGATGGTTTCAACGAAGCCCAGGCCACTGGCAGCGGCGGATGCCCGCCCGGAGGCCGACGACGCCAGACCGTCGGTCGAATCGACGTCGCCTCCCGGACTGTCGCCACCGAGCGGCTCCCCCAGGTCGCCCAGAGCTGCAGCCTCCGCTGTCATGGACTCAGTGGCCGCCGAAATTTGGGCAGCCGATGGCAGCAGTTCGGTAACCTCGGCGTCGTACGGATCCTCCGTGGAGTCGGGCGTCGCTACCGAGGACGAGGCTCCGCCAGTGACGGAGCCGGACTGGCGACCGCCGATGGGCGAGTGGCGCGGGCTGCTGCTGGGGTGGCGCACGCGGGACATGCTGACGCTGCGGTGCAGGTCGTGGTAGGAAGCGGCCAGCCGGCTGAGCGCCTGCTGGGACGCCCGCACCTGCTTGCTGAGCTGCTGAAGCTCGCGGCCCTGCTCGGTCAGCAGGCGGACCATCTCCCTCACGCTCTGCGGGTCGGCGCCCTCAGCGGCAGCGGCATCCCCGTAGCCGTAGCCGCCGACGCTGATGCCGACGGTTGCCTCGCCGTAGCCGCCTCGACTTCCGCTGAGCAGCTCGGAGCTGCCGCCAGCGCCGCCGCCGCCGTGGCCACCGCCGCTTCTTCCATTGACCCGGTGCCGGCTTGCCGGCTGTCCGACGCTGTGAAACGAGTGCCGGCCGTCCTGGGATCGGGAGAAAAATCCCCCAGCCGGGGGAGGAGCGGTCGGGCCCGGCCGGGCGTAGTAATCGGAGGACGCGGAGTCGCCGTTGGAGGCTGCGGCAGCTGCGGCGGCGGCTGCGGACGCTGCCACATCCGGCTCGTTGTAAATCGGCGAGCTGACGAACGAGTGGGCGCTTCCGGGTCGGGAGCCGCTGCGGGACCGCGAGACCGGCAGCAGCGGCGGCGGCCTGCTGTAGCGGCTCTGCAGGAGTAGCAGGTCGGCCGTGTCGCCGTCCACGGAGCCATGGGCAGAGGCGCGACCCTGCGGCGGCGGTCGATACCGACTGCGGCTCCTGCCACCACCTTTGTAGTCGCGTTTTGGGTTTCGGGATGTAGCTGACGGGATATGTAAAGAGACTAGCTCTACTACTACTACTACTACTACTACTACTACTACTACTACTACTACTACTACTACTACTACTACTACTACTACTACTACTACTACTACTACTACTACTACTACTACTACTACTACTACTACTACTACTACTACTACTACTACTACTACTACTACTACTACTACTACTACTACTACTACTACTACTACTACTACTACTACTACTACTACTACTACTACTACTACTACTACTACTACTACTACTACTACTACTACTACTACTACTACTACTACTACTACTACTACTACTACTACTACTACTACTACTACTACTACTACTACTACTACTACTACTACTACTACTACTACTACTACTACTACTACTACTACTACTACTACTACTACTACTACTACTACTACTACTACTACTACTACTACTACTACTACTACTACTACTACTACTACTACTACTACTACTACTACTACTACTACTACTACTACTACTACTACTACTACTACTACTACTACTACTACTACTACTACTACTACTACTACTACTACTACTACTACTACTACTACTACTACTACTACTACTACTACTACTACTACTACTACTACTACTACTACTACTACTACTACTACTACTACTACTACTACTACTACTACTACTACTACTACTACTACTACTACTACTACTACTACTACTACTACTACTACTACTACTACTACTACTACTACTACTACTACTACTACTACTACTACTACTACTACTACTACTACTACTACTACTACTACTACTACTACTACTACTACTACTACTACTACTACTACTACTACTACTACTACTACTACTACTACTACTACTACTACTACTACTACTACTACTACTACTACTACTACTACTACTACTACTACTACTACTACTACTACTACTACTACTACTACTCACCCCCGTTAGAGCTGAAGCAGCGCCTCCAGCAGATGAGGGACACAGCCAGGGTGATGATCAGGAGGATGAGCAGCACCAAGCCGGCTATGAGCACGTGTCCGTTCTTTAGCGAAGCGACTGGAAATTCAAGAAATTGACAACAAAAACAATTAAAAAGTGTGGCATTGCTATTGAAGAAATCTATTTCTTAAACTACAGTTGGACGCGCCGAGACTGAAGAGGAGAAACTCACTGATCTCAGTGTCGAACCAGTCAGTAACTGTGGCCGAAGTCGCTTGTCCGGTTGGTGTGTCCGAGATGACGGCATGGATCGGCGTGTTGCGACCTGCTCAGGTTCGGGCAATAAACTATAGGTTTGAAAATGCACTCCACTTATCAGAAACAACTTATTATAATTTGGGCACAGCAGATCCAAACAGATTTTCGCCGAGATCTGAGATAAAAATGCCGGCAAGCCGAAGCCGCCAAGCCATATCAGAGCAGCTTGCGCGCATGGCGACTTGGGGTTAAGGCAAGGCATGCTTAATTGTTAGGCGAGAATTGGAGAAGTGCCAAACTGACTGCGATTCGAGAGTGAGGGGACCGAATACTGGACGAAGCTGCTCCCAGATCCTTAATGCGACGGTTCGTGACACCCAAAGCTGCAGTGTGGATTGAAGAGCTGAGCACTTGACACCTCTGAGTGGAAAGGAATGCTCAAGAGCCAAGTAAAAGGGCTAAGTCCGATTGCTGAAGTGGCAAAACCTTCTTCCACTGGGCTCTCTCTTCTCTGTTTCAGCAGCCTCTTGAATTGATCCGTTCCTGTGTCACTTTGCCTGATCCTCTCTGCTGTGCTGCCTGCTTCTAGCCCGTCTGGGGCTGCTCTCCCCTCTCCCTTTATTTCTCATTCTCCATCCGCTCTCTCTCCCCTCTCTCCTCCTCCCCTCTCTCCTCCTCCCCTCTCTCATTCTCCCCTCCCTCTCCCTTCTTTTTCCTCTCTCCCTCTCTCCCCTCTCTCCCTCTCTCCCCTCTCTCCCTCTCTCCCTCTCTCCCTCTCTCCCTCTCTCCCTCTCTCCCTCTGTCCCCTCTCTCCTTCTCCACTCTCTCCTTCTCCCCTCTCTCTTTCTCCCCTCTCTCCTCCTCCCCTCTCTCCTTATCCCCTCTCTCCTTCTCCCCTCTCTCCTTATCCCCTCTCTCCTTCTCCCCTCTATCCTTCTCCCATCCTTCCCTATCTCCCCTTCTCCACTCTCTCCTTATCCCCTCTATCCTCCTCCCCTCTCTCCTTATCCCCTCTCTCCTTCTCCCCTCTCTCCTTCTCCCCCCTCTCTTTCTCCCATCCTTCCCTATCTCCCCTTCTCCATTCTCTTTTTCTACCCTCTTCAATTAAAATACTTCAAAAAATTTCAAATTAAAAAAACAATTTCCGCTCACGAATATAGACGCCAACTGCAGGCACAGCGGTTGTCGTAGGCACTGCTTTTGAACCAGTAGTACGGGCAGCAGTAGAAGCAGACTGTTTAGTTGATGACGCGGCCTCAGCACCTGGCTTGGCCTTGGCCGCGGGGCTTGTCTCAGGCTGCGCTGTCTTCACTGCTGCCGCTGTTGTCGTCGGTACTACTGTAGTCG